>JAZHYW010006500.1:0-17362 GCA_037355805.1 Ixodes ricinus | reverse complement strand
CGCGCGGTAGCAGGAAGGAAGAAAACGTGCCACAGCCATTGTCTACGTGGAGTTTAGCATATTAATGACATTAAAATGTAAACACAAACACACACAGAGATACAAAAAAAACAGCACAACTATGTTTGTCTACTTTCTGCTTGCGTGTTCCTTGGCACTTTAATGTTGTGGAAATTGTGGGTACCGTGGTTCCGAACACTTGCCGCGGAGTTCGCGTCGGTCGCCGCTGCGGCCGCAGGCAGCTGCCCAGCAAAAGTAGAACACCATACCCAGACGGGATGGCTCTTCTCCATTCCCCCTACGGGTGGATATTACCCGACACCCAAGAATAGGAGGACTAGAAGGTTTGCACCTAATTGGCCACTGAGCCCTAACGCCCGGGAGTGAACGCATGGGCAGCAGGGGAAGACGGGAGTGCGTGTCAGGGCTCGAAGTCGAGAAGAAGAGTGCGCACGTGGAGGATTCTGCAACCACGATCGGCCTTGCAGTGAGTGTTGCCTTGTGTTTTGACTCCTCTGTGGCCGACTATCCAAACGCCGGAAGTTTCCGGATCGACGGCGGCTCAGCGGCTATGGCGCTGTTTTAGTTGCGCCATTGTTAGTTATAAACATTGCTATTGCGACTGATGGTTGACTCACACGCTTCGCAATGACAAACCCGCTTCTGCGGTAGAGCGTCACAACACATAGTTGAAACTGCCGAGGGCCTAAGCCTAAAAGACTATCCAACAAAATGTACCAACTACGGTGAAAGCTCGTTAATAAAATTCTTTTGTAATTCGAACAAACTGTCACGGTTCGACACATGCTGCTTCGGGATTTATATAAAGAAAATAAATTAATTAGCTCAGGAAATAGTTTTGCACCGATAATTCAAACTGCGCCCCGCTCTATGGTTCCTCCATGCGTGGGCTTACTGTTTTTGCCACTGTGGCTTTAGTGTTGCAAGCACGGAGGTGACGGGTGACCCCGGACAGCACAAGGTTGTTTCTGCGAATCCACTTGAGGTGCCGCAAGACGTCAGTTTTGCCAATTACGTCGACGCGGACAGCAGTGCATTGGTGTGTGGTGCCCTGACAGATAAGGGCTTCATCGCACAGGTTGCCGACGAAGAACCCATCTGTGGAAGACGAGAACGATGAGGAAGACGAGGAAACATCTGCTCGACCAAGCGCATCGCAGATTATGAAACCGCTCAATGCTTGCGCGCTCTTCAGTTACGAAGATGGTGAAGACGCCTTCCGCTATCATCCGTGCACTCGGAACACAGGCTGACGCAAGTCGCCTTCCAAGATAAGACACGGAAGGTGGTGACTGTGTTTTTTCATTAATAAAGCTGTCAGTTTCCGGCCTTTCCCACTGCTTGAGGCGCAGAATTCTGCAATTTTTCTTTGAAATTCGTATAATTCACTTTTTTAGCATCCCCTCGAAATTCGAATTATCCAGATTTTGACGCCGCTTGTCCTCCCATCCTAGGGACTAGTGCCTGCATTGGCCTTCAAGGCTTAATAAGTGATGACGACGATAATACCATCTCTTCTCGAGTCCTCGGCCGCAAGCTTGGTTTCAACAGATTCTGCGAGTTTCTGCGTACCATCTTCGAAGAACTGTCTCTACGTATAATAAGCCCGGCAGGAAGCGTAACCATTTAAATACGGTCGGAGCACTTTCAAAGCTCCCTTTCTCGCTCGTGCGCTGGAAAATATGTCCCAAGTGCAGCAGTTTCTAAACACTCAGGGGGGTATGGTGCATGGAACGCGTCTACAACCCCGGCGCCCACTCAAAAGCGTTCCCTCGATTTCCGCCCGACGACGTCGCGCTCGCGTCGCGCCGTTGCGTCCCGCGATCTTGGCGGCGGCGCAGCGACAGAGGTGGACGTGGCAGGCGCCCAGTTCCGGCGCAGGTCGCCTTCCAGCTCGGAGGTTTGCGGAAGCTTCGACTAGCTGGAAGTTGAGACGCCGCGACGACGGTGACCGGGATCGCGACGTGCAATGGCGTGATGTGACCGGTCGAGGACCGCTTTCGGCGCGTGGGTGGGACGGGAGGCCAAAGGTGCCGGTCGAAGGCACGCTGCGCACACTCACGTGGACGTTGGTGAGCCTGGCCAGGACGGCCCTGCTGAGGTAGACCCGCTCCTGCAGGTACTGGGGGCCAGGTAGTCCTCGTCCCGGCCCCTCGAGGCAGAGAAGCTCACGTTGAGCACCGTGCTGTCCACGTCCGTGTCGTCCTGAAACCAAAGGGAAACCCATTCAATGCGAGCGGCCGAGAGGCCTCTTGCACCCCACGTCTATTTTGACCACGCTACCACGCGGCCCGTTCAAAAACTATGAAGTACGACATCAATAAGTCGTCTTCGGCCCTCTTGATGACAACCCCGTGACCACTTCAACCTTTTTAATGTCGGATGTGTTTTACGCAGCGTTTTCTACGACAAAATCGTCACTACTGAGTCTCATAGCAAGCGTCGTGAACGAGTGACATGCTGGGAAAGTTTTGCGCATTAAGGTTATATATAAAGTTTAAACCCCTGGCGGGGCTCGAACCTGGGTCGGTGCGGTAACAGTCGGATACTATAGCCACTGAGGTAGTAGCGCAGCTGGTCTGAAGGGGTTAATGTTTTTAATTGAATGCAAAAATTACAGATGACAGTGGACTGTTTTGGATAAAAATAAAGAAATAAAACAAAAATAAATTGAAAAAATAAAATACACAAATAAAATTAAAAAATAAATTAATAAGATAAAAAAAAAATTAATAAAAAGAATGAAAAATCCAGCACAAACGACATATGGAGGGGACCCATTTTGGGCTTCTTTGTCAGCATGATCAAGCCTGTGTAATTTTTTTTAATTTACAAGCACATAAGTGATTCTGAGTGTAATCTTCGCTGTTGGTAAAATGCAGAGGCAGAGGTAAAATGCAGAAGCTCAGTTGAAGAAAGAACTCATCAAGCACAAGTGGCGACATGTTGTAGGGATTCGCGCACCGCCGCCGATACGCCGTTCCCCACGTGGTCCGTCAACAACCCGAGTCCAGCCTGGTTCTTTCACGGGAGCGATTCCGCTCCCCGTTTATTGGTACATAAAAACACAACGCTACAAAACGCTCAATCTATACTACAGATACACGAGACATTACTCAAATATTTACAAACGTACGTTAAGCCCAAAGCTAAACACAAAGAGGGCCCCTAGGCCTCGTGTCCCGCTATTGCCCGAGAGCAGTTGCTTGCACTTGCCTATCTTGAGCCCGACCGAAGTCCTAAGCCCCTGTTGCCTCCCGGTTACCCGACTATCTCGACCGATGGGCGAGGAGGTTTCTTGTCGCCCGCCATGGGCGCCTGCAGCGCCATCCAGTGGCTAGGAAAGAAAGCGGCGCGTCGGGAGCCGACTCGAGGTCCCGATCGACTCCCGCGGCGACACGACCATGTGATCGTGTCTGAGGCGAGGCAACTGCTTAGCTGTTCCTGCGGCACCTATGCCAGGTTGGAGTTTGATGGGCGCCTCGCGAATGCACGGTGCGCCATAGTGCTTGGGGCTCTTCAACCCAAGTTTACTCCACTTCTTCCCCCTTGAGAACCACCCAGCGGCGTCTGCCAAGACCATTTTGCCTGCCGACAAGCCAACTTCTCGAGCAGTGGCTTGTCCGAATGAAGGCTGGTATGGACAAATATTGAGTACCAGCCAACGCTCCCTATATTCCCGACCACTTTGGCTGGCGCAGTCTTCGCTGGACATAGAACGGTCTCAAGCACCACGAAGCAAGCTCTCTGTTCTAAAAGGAAGAGATGTACGCACCACTCGAAGGTGGTCTACCCGAGATTCACTAAAGAAGATCAAAGTAATAACACTTCGGCCGTCTTGTCACAGTCAATGTTGTCAGTTATCTGAAGCTTTGTTTTAAATTGCAGGGAATGCTTTTCCGCCCACCAAAACTGTGACAGAGCAAAACAAGGTTGCCCAAGCTTCCTATCACCATATCTAAAGCCCCAGAAGTTGAATTTTTCGAATTGTAACAATCGGCAACTGCACCAGCTCAGCACTAGGCAACAAAATGGCAGCACTCACGAGACAATCAGGAAATAGAATGCCAACACTCTAAGCATAGCTGATTTATTGGTTCTAGTCTAACATAGCCCACAGTCTTCTATCCTGAGGAACCACCCTTAGTCTTGCCATTAATGGAATAATACAAGAGTCCCAAGCCTACCGTAAAATGCTGTAAGGGTGCCCTCCCGTAGAAATTGCCCATCCCGTTTTTCTGGCTGAATATCTGTAACATAACAATTCCAAAACATGCGTCCACCGTCGGACATCACATCAACTCGTGCAATCCGCAGTACCGGTATATGTGACAAGTGAGTTCGCAGCGGGTTCCCATGTTTTTTGGCCGCGATCTGTGCACGCAAAATATTAGTTACCGTGGCATGTAAGCTTGTAGCCAGTTTCCGCATGTTTATTGCACTGTAAAACACGAATCTGCTGCATCTGAAGTCACAGAAACTCGCGCTACCCATGGACAAACTTCAATCTCAAGACAGACTTGTCCACGAAATGCAAAGTGAGACTGGTTAAGGGAGGAAGTGGCTTCTTAAACTTTTTTTTTATTTATTGGCCTATCTCCTTGATATTTGGCATGGTTATGTGGTTTGTTCTGCTGATTTCAGAAATGCAATCAGATTTCAGATATCTGTCTTTGGTAAAAAGTTACACACATAATTAAAATACTAATTAGCCCATTTCTTACGGGGTTTTAAAACACTTTCCGATCAAAATATTTTTTTAAAATTGGTGTCAGTTGGTTCCCAAAGATATGCCATGCAAGCTAAAGCTATTTTTATTTCTTTAAGACCAAATAATCTGCAGAAAAAACACAAGACTAATTGGAGGCCATAAAATGAAGGCTGTAACAATGCCCAATTATGGAATATTAGTGTTATCATAACGAAAATAACATAATAAAAATAGCTTTAGCTTGCAGTTTAGTTATTCCTAAAGAGAATAATACCAAGTTCATAAGAATCGGCTGAGTAGAAGTTTATAAAAAAACCCGTAAGGCCGGAGCATATGGTGAAAAAAATGAAGCTGAGAAAATCGACTTTGAAGTTTGAACATGCATAAGTCTGGATGTTTTGACCTCAGACAGACAGAATCTGTCTAGTTTGAACTGTGGACAAGGGGGAGACACGTGCCCAAGAAGCAGCCCGATAAGCAAAGGATTTTTAGCCCTAAGGAGGGCTTTTTTGGGGGGTGGCGTCAAAAACGCTGGCTCAGGTGAGGCTGGCTGGTCCTCAAAGAAGCCCGGGACTGTAGTCTTGCGCTGTGTCTGCCCTGTGCCTTGTGGAGAGCTGCTTCTTCATGCTGTCGCTGTCCAAGAACACCTTGTTGGCCTTGTGGAGTCTCCTGTCATCCTTTTCGATGCTCCTCCTGATGAGAGCGCTGCCAGCGGTGTAGCCCAGGCTTGCCACCACACTCTCGTTGGTCTTCTTCTGACCCTGATTGAAGACGCTCACAGCTTCGGCAACAGCCCTCTGTACACTGAACAGTGATGCGTGGGTGTTTTTTGAAGTCTGTGCCCAGATGACGGCGTGCAGACTTTCACTTGGGTTCTGAGTTTTGCCGTCGCTGCACCGTTCAAGCAAGTCTTTGTCACCGAGCCTGGCGAACACCGGTTCCAGTGCTTCTCGAACGAAGTCCGGGAGGGCGTTCTTGTGGCCACGTGGCTGCTCACTGTTGGCCAGAGCTCTGTTGTAGGAGCACCATGAGTTTGCACCCTCGGGACAGAAGCTGTGATCAGGAGACTCATCTGTGGATGACATGTGTCGAAGGGTGGCCTGCACTGCCCTCTGCATTGCCGGAACGTCGTGGCTGTGACTGCGCAGGGCATAACCATAGTAATTGGTTATCCTCTTGATCCTGTCTTGAGTCAGCCTTCCCTTGCCGCCCAGTGCTTCGCCTTGGGCCTTCTTCTTGTCGACAAGTGTGCGCAAAGCCGACCCCATGCGCTTGTGGACGTGATTGAGGCAGTCCTTCTTCTCAATCTCCACGAACCCGTACACTGCATCCTCTGTCAAGGCATGATAGGTCCTGCTGTCTCCATCAGAAAGGACCGTTGTGTAGCGTAGGCCGTGCTTCTCGAAGGACCTCCTAAACATTATCAACGCTGCCTCCACCTCCATTCGCCCAGAGTTACAGTCAATGTTCTTCTTGCACTCTGGCTTGTGCTCTGCAAACCATGCACTGTACCCTTCATCCTCAGGCTTTGGGCCAAGAGAACAGACCAGGCAGAGGTTGCACAAAACGACGTGGTCGATCACAAGTCCAGTGTAGACCTCCACAATGCAGCCAACTCCGATGTGGGATGTGCGACCCCGCTTCTTCCAGGTGCCGTCATACATCACGTCGATGTTGTTGGCCGGGTTGAGGAAGTCCGCATAGAGCTCCCTCACAACTGCCACACTCTCTGCTTCACAGGCGGCTGCTGCCAGCTCACAGGCTTGCATCACTGTTGGCAGATGGCGTTGAAAAGTCTTGTGATGGAGGCCTCTATGCGAGATGTTCAAGGCTGCACAAAAGTCAGTGAGGGCTGTTGACCCCTTGCCGATAGACTGGATGCCTTTCACGGCTCTCATGTTCACTTCAAACGGCGTAATTCTTGCCTCTCCTTCAGTTCTGGGCGACGAGAAATGCTCCTCCCTGAAGTCGCACGCAGGACACGTCAACTCCAACTTCACAGCCAGGCCATACTGTTGCCCCTTGGATTTCTTCAGCGCCGGCGCGGCCGATCCGCACTGCCCACATTTCGTGGACGCGAAAAACGTGTTCAGCACCTTCAGGTCCACGATGATGAACTGAGTACCGGAATCAACCTCTTCATTTTCGCGGGTGACGTTGAGAAGGTCAAACTTCCGTTCTGTCGCGGACTTTGCTGCCAACTCTTGCTTGCGCTTGTCCACCCGCGCCGCGCGCTCTGCGCTTTCGTCCGGCGAAAAAAAATGCGTGTCGACTCGTAGCGTACTACCGCCGACGGTGCTGTCCACTCCAGTGTCGGGCCCGGAGCTGGCGAAAACGACGCAGCCGCTGGTAGCAAAACTTCCTGGGAGACCGCCGCGGGCAACGTGACTGTCGATGCGGTCGAGCTCTTGTTCCACGCGCGTCGTTTCCGCTTTCCGTACGCACGCTGCGTAGACCCCTTCAGACGAGGGTCGCTACGCATCGCAAACAATCGCGATGGCTCCGGAAAGACGCAAAGCTAAACCAAGCAGGCGAACGCCGAAAAACGTGCTTGTTGACAGAAGTCAAAACGCAACAACGCGGCCGCGGCTGGCGCGGTAGCAGACGACCCACGCCGTGCGCGGGAGAAAAGGAGGGAAAGAAGGCGCTCGCTCCGGGTGCTCCGACCAATAGGAACAGTCCTCTCCGCGGCCCGCGCTCGGTAACCAATCAGGACCGCGGTATCTTCCCCGGGGAAAACCGCGATATCTCCGCTTCCCTAGGGCCGACGCCATTTTAGATGGTGCCGAAACGTAGACAAAGAAAGCAGCTTTCCAACGAGTCCAAGATGGCGGCAATCGGCCGCGCAATGGTGGAACGCGAAGCGCGCGAGTTTTGACGTTCGTTTTCTCTTTCGGGCTGTTTCTTGGTGCGTTTCTCGCGTGGAAATGATCGCGTTTTTTATATTTTGAGATTGAATTACGCCGTGAGATTTTGCACAGAGGTGCTCAGATGTATGGGGCACCCAAATATCGGGTTTTTGAAAAATGAACTTTTTCGCGATTTTTCGCGACTTTAAGCGCCGCGTCCCCCCTTTTAACATCGCAGTGCTGTCGACGAGAAGACTGAGGAACTGCTTTCGAAACGCAAGTTTCTGTATCTGTGGGGGAATCTGGCTTCGGAAATAAACACAGTGCGCGGAAAGCTCGTGTTACGCTTTTATTTGCTGCTCCTCTCGTTCCGTACAAGAGACGCAGCGTCCTCGTTAAGCCTTATTCAGCTCGATTCGCCTCGATTCAGCGCCGCCATAATGAGATGCAGGCGACGGAGGAACTAGTTGCTCCCTGCTTCAGGGACGAAAGTTGCTCCCTTTCTGAAGGAACATAGGTTACAAGACCGTTCCTCCCCTAAAGGAGGACTATCGATACCCTTTTTTCTAAGAGTGTAGGCGCTACACAGGCAGGTTGTGACCCAAGTTTGGGTCGCAGAAGAGCCTTTGCAAGCGCCCCCAACGGCAAAGCGGGGCACTTCATCGGCGACAGTGTCCTCCATAGGAAGCCATTCTGTGGGCAGGTCAGGATTACAGTAGGTCGTGCGCAGGGTGTCCTCGCCAGGCACTGAAAATGGTATGCTATACTCTGTTTCACCTTATGATGTACCGCAGGAAAGGCTACAAGCGCGAGCTTCTTGCTCTAGGGCACATCTCGGTGGCACAAGCTCTCGTGCGTTAAGAGTAGCTCCCAACGCTATGAGCTCGTGCTTCTAGCCTTGTCTGCGGTACGAAATAAGGTGAAACGGAGCATAGACACGGGCCTAAGCTGAGCTATACTCTGTTTCACCTTATGATGTGCCGCAGGAAAGGCTACAAGCGCGAGCTCCTTGCTCTAGGGCACATCTCGGCGGCACAAGCTCTCGTGCATTAAGAGCAGCTCCCATTGCAATGAGCTCGCGCTTCTAGCCTTCTCTGAGGTACAACATAAGGTGAAACGGAGTATAGTTGGGTCATTCTATACGGTAGTCAGACGGTGTTCTAAAGCTCCTTTTGACTAGACTCCTTTGACAAATGCGGCCGATCAGCATCGCGATGTCGGACGTGCGCACGTGCTCTGTACGCGCGCGCGGACAGATGCTCTAACTGGATGTGCGCTTGGTTACGCCGCATTGTATTATAAGGGATGCTTTGGTCGCCACAACCAGTCGTACGCATTCAAACACGCACGTGTCTGAACAGGCGACTAGTATACGGTCAGGAGTGGAAGTAAATACATTTAGGTGATGACTCTTTGTCTCACGCGGCGACCACATTATGTTCGGCGCGCGAGCGCGCTTCACGCGCACGGGGATAGATGGCGCCCAAGTTTAGAGGGGTTTGTGAAGGCTTGTATAGAGGGCTTGTGAAGGAAATTATGCATTCTTTACTCGGTCCCTGTGTACTGTGAGTGAAATGATGGATTTATGTTGGCGCACTGGCACTGATTGCCTTTTCCCCTGTGCAGTTCCTGTTTTTTTAAACGAGAACATTCCGATGATGACTTAGCGTGACAAAAATACTCGTATAAATATAAAACTTCCCGGCATAATCTACTGGGCTTTCAATAATTTAGAGTAATTTAGAGTAAACAGCTGGGTCGTGCTCACATGTTTTGTCAGACAGCATGTTTGGTAACAGTTCCGTAAATTGTTTACACACTTTGCGTGGCTTTATAGGAGATCGGGTGATATTTTCCACCCTGCTCCTGCCTTCTTATTGAAAAAAATAAATTCTAATAATGTTACATAGTGGGGCCAAAATAATTCTTTACATGCGCATAAAGGTTATAGCATTACAAATGGTTTATACATACAATGTCAACTTGTACTGTGGAACATACAAACCTTGTGAGCAGAAAAGAATTATATTTATAATGACATAGTGACTGAAATGATGACACAGTATGATGACATACTGACTGACATGATGACACAGTGACTGAAAGTCAAACAATAGTAGCGGTTATAGGATATAAATCACTTTTTTCATTCTGTAAAAAAATACCTGACAAATATTTTTGCTTTAAAATGTACACAAAAGCTGAATTCACTGCATACTACCAAAGAACGCCATCTCCTACATACTGTGTTTCTCGCCCATGCTCTTAAACTAAGACGAGCGCTGCTTTGCAGATTTGTTTCTTTTCTTGTTCTTGTTTGTTCATACTCATGGTAATATGCTGACAGTGTTGCCGCATTCGCATGCTGAAGTAGTAGTGGAGCAACTGGAAATTGTTTCTTTGTGTTCAGAGCATGGAAACGTTATTGTGCATGTGTCAAGAAAACTGTCGATTGTGTCCCAGTAGGCAGTCTGGTGGCTTTTATTTTCCACGGAGAACTGTTCCGATTTCTTCAGTAGCTGGAAAAGGTTCTTGTTGGGTTGTATAAGGCCTCCTATGTTCCTCACGTTTGTCAGTGCTGCTTCAGCAGAAGTGTTTTTTGTCGATGCTGAAGGCGGATAGGCATGCAGGGCAGCGTGTAGCTTTTTTTCATTTTCACACTCAAAATCCCAGTTACAATAATGTAGTATGCAGTCCACAGCCTTGGTTTCTTCGGCCTTTTCTGTCAGGGACATCTTCTTGCCTTCCCAGTCTTCGAGAGAAATTAGACTGTGAAGCTTGGTCTTCACTTGGTCAACGAGATGAGGAGATCAGGTAGTAACTTGCGATCGGCCCTCGGGATTGCACGAGGCCACTGCTCCAGGCGAGCGTCATTCGATGTCTCTTTCAACAAGGGACACTCGCTCTGCACAGTTTCAGTACCCCGAATTGCAGTTGGGAACGAAGCACGTCTTTCCCATCCTTATAGCATAACTTCTGTTATAAGCAATAGTTATGCTTATAGCATAACTTGCACGATGGTGGCACCTTTAATCGACACAGCACCAAAGCAAAACATGAGGCCAGACACTGGCCGCACACCACAACCACACCGCGAGAAAGGCGAGCAAGCTACGCCCCCGAAACCGAGGCCGCCGAAGAGAGACCGCATACCCACGGTGCTCACACCTCAGCGCCCTCCCGGGGCGGCGCGGAACTAACTATACTTCGTTTCACCTGATGTTGTACCGCGGCGAAATCTAGAAGCGCGAGCTCATAGCGTTGGCAGCCGCTCTTAAGTCACGAGAGCTTGTGCCGCCGAGATGTGCCCCAGAGCAGGGAGCTCGCGCTTGTAGCCTTTCCTGCGGTGCATCATAAGGTGTAACAGAGTGTACTCCTGTTCGAAGCTAGCTCGAACACGATCTGGTCGCTCGCTCCCCGCGGGAAGAGCGGCCAGAGTCACCACCTAAATGTATTTCTTCCACCGTGCTTACGGTGGGCCAGCTGAACAAAGATTCCCAGCAGTGTGAATGGTGTTTTTTCTGCGTGGTATCTTTGTTCAGCTGGCCCATCGTAAGGCCTGCTAGAAAGTCAGCAGCCCATCGCGGCCTAGCAAATTAAGACCACCATCGCTAACACGACCTACTGTAATGCTGACGTGTCCAAAAGAAGGGTCCCTATAGACAACGCCATCGGCGATCAGGTGCGTCGCTCTGCTATTGGGGGCGCTCGGTAAAGGCTCTTCTGCGACCTCAACGCGGTTCATAACCTGTCCAACGCACGGTCCGCACGGCGCGCGGCTGGTGATAATTGGGAACGCCTACCGCAGCTTGGCGCCAGCAGGCAGCAGTAGCTAAAGCCTTTTCATGTTTCAAAAGTAGTGCAAGGTGCGTCGATACACGAGGCACGTGCAACGTGCAGCCTTTGCAGGAAGATCATGGCGGCGCAGCACCCAGCACTGATACTTCGTTTCAGCTTGGGTCCAGACGCAGGCGATGCCACAAGCGCGAGCTCCGGGCTTTCAGCGTCCCTGCCAAGCACGCGCGCTTGTGCAATGCAAGCACTGTTCACGGCCACACGCTCGCGCTCGTAGCATCGGCTGCGTCTGGACCCAAGCTGAAACGCAAGTATAGAAATGAGCTAGATTTCAGACGCAATGTTCTTCCCAGAAGAGGCGCGCGGCACGTGTCTCGAGCATTTCCACAACAATTAATGGCGCCACCTTTCCTAGCGTAGAGGGGCTTTACAATCAGCTAAAGCCCCTTTATCATGGGAAAAGTGGCACCATTGATTGTTGTGCAAATGCTTGAGACAAGCGCCGCGCGCCACTTCTGGGAAGAACTTGGCGTCTGAAATCTACCCTCAGTGCTACACTGTGCCGCCATGATCTTCCCAAGAGCTTTACGTTGCACGTGCCTAGTGCATCGACGCCTCTTGCGCTATTTTTGAAACATGAATGGGCTTTACACGTAGCAGGGTTCCTCGATCTAATGTTTGGCTTGGATCGACAGGGCGGGTTTTTCAAGCACGGAAGCGCAAGGTCGTTTTTCAGTCCCGACTGCTCTTGTGTTAGCAATCGGGTCAGCTGAACACGAAAAAACAAGGACTAGTATTTTATACATAGACATAGGCTATTTTAATCGTCTTGACACATGCCTTGTTGACCTTTTTAATGATGACATCATTGCGTTCAAGAAAAGCATCGACCATTTGATATAGTGCGTTGTCATCGGGTCGAGTTCTGGGTTTGCTTTCTAGTCTTTTACCGTTGCATACTGACTTTATACTCTACCGTTTTAGGCTTCCGACTGTTGGTAACCACTGTAAATAAATAAATAAAAAATAGGTAACTACAATAAGAATTTATCTAGAAAAAGAATTAAATTAAAGAAATTCAACTGCTGGAATTAATATGCAACGCAAACGGGTGATGCCAGGACATCACGTAACACCGTAATGTCACGTGACACTGGGACCTCAGTGCAATGTACAGGCACAGGGATGTGGAGTGCGCACAGTCGTGCATTATGTACACAATTTATTGGCTGGCCTGCACCGCTTTCTTGAAAGCTGGGGACACGAGGTCTCTGGTCGTCTTCCTGACTGCCTTGTTAAAGGCCCTGCTGCCCAGCGTTATGATCTTGTGGCCCGGGACCGAGAAGCTGGACACGCCGTCCACCTTGACGAAGACACTTCTGAAGTGGCTGAAGTCTAGAGACACGCTGCGCAAGGTGCCCCTAACGTGGCGCAGCCTCCCGGTGAAGGTGCCATCCTCTCCCCCGACTCGAAGGACTCCGGACTGCGGGCTGTGGCCGCGGGCACGCCAGTTGTACTGGCCCTCGACCTGCGAAGTGCGGGTCAAAGAAGGCCAAGTTGGAAGCAAACCTTCCGGATGACGCAAAGGTATTCGTGACTCTAGAGTACTATAGGGGTCGCCACTTTCGACAAACGTGTCGGTCGAAAACAGGTACGCGCCATGTTTCAGAACAGCGCCAGGGTGGGCAACAAACATGACGATGATTAAAGTTGTGGTTTAAATCATGATTTAAATCAGACCAGTTTTACAATGAAAAATTAAATCGAACCTTTCCAGCAAACAAAAAACAACAACAAAAAACTCTTAGTTTATCAGTTACGTAAGGTCCGATTTCAGCCAAATAGGAATGTGAAAAAAGAAAACTCGAACAGTAAGGTCTCATTGCATAAAAATCAGAGCGCGAAAAAATCAAACAATTTTTAGCGAGCTAAACAAAAACACGCTGTTTTTGTTTCAGTATGACTGAGGTTACGTTGAGAAAAAGTAGTTAATAAGGTTACTTTAAACGTGCAGTAACTATTTTGCACTATTGTGTGTAATCGGACGAATGGACAATCGAATCTACCATGTTTAAATATGTATGTAGTGATAAAGAGTCACTATTTTCTGACCATGGTGATTTAAATCGAGTTAATTTATTTAAATGAATTATGTAATGCAGAGTATAATCACTCCACTACATCTTTGTTCAAAAAGCTTGACACGTTACAAATCACGAATTACTATAGTTATTAGATTTTTATGTCATATAAAATATCGTTAAACAACCCTGTTAGCATTTTTAATGCAGTCTCCGGTTTGGAGTCGCTGGACGCAACATACAGCACTCGTCATTTTCGAAACTGTGCCACACCGCGCTCCAGAACTAAATATGGTGACCAGAGGCTCGCTTTCACTCTCACAAGAATTTTAAATAACCTTGAAGCAAAGGGAATTTCCGAGGCAAACACAAGCAAAGAGGAAATTCGTGGCCTATTTGAGCGATACATTGAATAGGTGTTGTCATGTTTTGAAGGTATAGAGACAGTTGCGTATATAATTTTGAAAGTCACTGTGCATTGTGTGTGCTCATTACTAAACCCTCGGAGCAAGCGTGTGCAACACTGAATTATGTTTACCTTGTTTAACCCTTTGCACTGTATATAATTGACACCACGTCCTCGATAAACATCCGATTACTTGTCTTTATATATGCTAAATTGTTCATTCACTCATATTGTCACGAATGAAGAGGTAATGAAACAAAGAATAACGTAGGAAACTAAACGTTTAATGGGGCGATCTTGTGGCCAAAACAAAAAGGAAAACGATAAAAACAGAGCGTCGCAGGCGTCGAAGGCGTCGAAGGCGGCGAAACAGCAGGATCGAACGCTGAGGCGAAACTGACTTTGGCTAGCCACGCGAAGCCCTTATGTGCACGCGTGGGCTTCTGGAATGATCGGCGTAGAAGGTTCGACACGTAGAATATTCGGACCTCGAACAAGCAACAAGATTTTCGAATTTACCAGAACACTAAGCAAAAGATGCGTCGTTCCCAGGCATCAAACCCTGGCTTTTCGCGTGGGAGGCAGGCACAATAACCATTGGGCCATGCGCGCGCTGCCTAATTGGCCAGCTGCGCGCGCGGCAGTACTCCCCCTTTAAAAAGTGCATCGCCCCGATGCAAGACAAAAGAAAACAAAGCAAATAAAGAGAACGGTAGACTAAAGAGTTATTTGGAACACATAAGGTCCACAGTCCTATCGAGCGTAGTACGGCTTTAGGCGCACGACGTGGACAACTTCAGGTCGTGGTGGGCGGCGTGATAATGTTCTTGTTCCGTCGGGCATCACCTCGTAGTTCAGATCTCCAAGTTGACGCAGTACTTTGTAGGGTCCGAAATACCGTTTCAGGAGTTTCTCGCTGAGACCACGGCGGCGAATCAGAGTCCAGACCTATTCCCTGTCTCCGCGCTGGAAGTGGACGTCCCGACGACGAAGGTTGTAGCGGCCAGTGTCGACACGTTGTTGGGCTTTAATCCCGAGTCTGGCGAGCTGACGGACTTCTTCTGCCCGTTGGGCAACCACCTGGGCGTCGTCGCTTCCGTCGACAACCGGCTCGGGGGTAACATCGCGTCCAGCATTGTCGTTACTCTGCGACCATGAACGAGTTGAAAGGGTGTGACCCCGGTGGTCTCTTGCACGGCCGTGTTGTAGGCAAATGTGACGTACGGCAACACCTCGTCCCATGTCTTGTGCTCCACGTCGACGTACATGAATATGATGTCGGCGATGGTCTTGTTGAGTCTCTCCGTCAGCCCGTTGGTCCGCCGGTGGTACGCCGTGGTGCGACGATGGCTGGTGTGGCTGAAACGAAGGACTTCTTGCGTCAACTTCCATGGTCCATGGTCCATGGTCTGAGATCAGGACTTCGGGAGAGCCGTGCCGGAGGACGATGGACTCGATAAAAAACTTGGCAACTTCCACGGCAGTCCATGAAGGAAGGGCTTTCGTTTCGGCGTACCGCGTGAGATAATCTGTGGTGACGATGATCCAGCGGTTCCTCGACGTCGACGGCGGAAAAGGGCGAAGTCAATCCGTTCCGATCTGCTGGAAGGGTGCAGTTGGAGGAGAAATTGGCTGCAGAAGACCGGCCGGCCTCGTCGGAGGTTTCTTGCGTCGCTGGCACTCGTGGCACGATCGAGTGTATAGGTGGACGGTTTTGGGGAGCTTGGGCCAGTAATACTTTTCACGATACGGGCCAGTGTCCGACTGTAACCAATGTGTCCGTACGTCGGGTCGTCGTGGAAGGCTTGAAAGATCTTCTCCCGAAGGTCCATCGGTATTACCAGCAGCCACGGCGAGTTGTTGTCTCCGAAGTTCTCTTTATAGAGTACAACTTGTCGAATGGCGGAGGTCGGCAGGGCTCGCGAGAAAACACGTGGCATGGTACTCCCGCGCCCTTCCAGGTGCTCTATTAGGGCGCGCAGCTCAGGATCGTCTCGTCGACGTCGTGCCATGTCATTGTCATCGTCATCGTCATCAAACTTTAGGTGTAATTTTTCACGAACATTTGCTATGGGACTCCCATATTCCCAGCACCTGACACTAAAACTCTCAAATATCGTAGGTGTTCTATATGGGCATCGCCACATACTACCACCTAGTGTAAAGCTTCTAATTTATAATGCATTATTCAACTCTCGTATTGCCTATTGCCACCTAGTGTGGGGAACTACTGACCAGTACAAACATTACTAAACTGTTTTTTATTGCAAAAAAGAGCAATTCGTACCGTAGCGAATACGTCGTATTATGCACACACTGAACCACTTTTTAATAAACATAAGTAATCAAAATTCAAGATTATTTTAAATATAAACTTGCCACAGTCTGCGTGGCATCCCTTAAATTTTCTAATCATCCATTACCACGGATTTCTAAATTAAGTGTAAAAACTATTATGTATGAAGTACGTAAGCGCCGGATCCTGGAGAGTACCTCGTCCTAGAACAAACTACGGGCTTCAAATGTTCATAACATACACTTCCCACCGTGCACCTAACCTTTTAAAAGAACACGATGTCTGTGATGTCTGTGCTTGATAGACTTAATAAGAGAAACAATACGCAAAGTATTTGTGTCAAACTGATTTTTTTACTCTTCTTTCCCTGCATTGCAGTGGGTCGTTTTTCCGTCCACTAGTCTAGTTGTTATTTTTTTTCCTGTCGGCCACGATCTGCCTATAGGGGGCAGGGGCTTTGTCAAGCTGCACCTTTGCAGCTTTTTTCCCCTGTCTCCATCACCCATATGTATCATGGGAGTAAATAAGCAAATTGAATTGAAATCGGTGTTCAGTGCGCCTAGGAAGCGCTCGTCGTCAACGCCGTCCTTGCTGCTGCCAGGGAGGTGTGTCTCGACTGGGGCTCTGGATAGGCAGTCGACGTCGCTGTGCTTGCGGCCTGACTTGTAGACCCACAGTCATGTTGAACTCTTGCTGGTGGAAGACTCAATTGAGCGTGGCGTCCTGACGGGTTCTTGAGGTTGGCAAGCCAGCAAGAGCGGAAGTGGCAGTCCGTGACTACGCGGAACGGGCTCCCGTACAAGTACGGACGAAGCTTCATGATTGCCCAGACGACCGCAAGGCATTTCTTTCTTAGTCGTAGAGTAATTTTTTCTCCGCCAGCTTGGACGGTGTCCCACTTGCGTAGGCGATGACTCGCTTGGTGCCTTCTTGGCTTAGTTGAACCAATACCGCTCCCAATCCTGCGTTAATTGCGTCCGTGTGAACCTCCGTTTCCGCATCCTGATTGAAATGTTCAAGAGCGGAAAAGTCTGGAGTCATCGCTTCAACCCGTCCGAATGCCTGCTGCTCGTAGCCCATTGGAACTTCTCGGCGTCCCTTGGAGGTTTGCAGGCGGTGCAGAAAACCTTTGCAGAAATCCCGAACGAAGCGCTGATAGTAAGCACATAGTCTAAGGAACCTGCGAAAGGCCTTCTTGTCTGT
>JAZHYW010006499.1:0-81136 GCA_037355805.1 Ixodes ricinus | reverse complement strand
ACAGCATGACACCTCCATGACGTCATCAGGCGGAAATCGAGGGACCACTTTTTGAGCGCGGTAAACACCAGTTGGAGACGCGTTCCAGGCAGCATACTCACAATAATGACAAGAGTGATCATGATTCCAATTAGGCCGAATCAAACTTCATTGGGTGAATAGTAAGTCAAAGTAATGAAAAGAGCGATTATGACGGTGTCTGAACTTAGAATAAATGGCTTGTTTGGATATTAAAACTCAAAGTAATAAAGAGCGAGGAACGTGGTATTTAAACCAATCGAAAGTCAAACGGGTCACTAGTAACTCAAAGTAATCAACATGTCAATATTACTGATATAAACTCAGCTTTGTGACTAATATATCGGGTTAAGATAAAAAATTAACCAATAAGTTAATATAGTTCATTTAATGTCAATTGTTTGATTAATAACACGGAGCAATCAAAGTAATCAAAATATTAGCTAAACTCGTATGATGTCGCATTTGTCAAAAATTATTCAAAGTAATCGACTGAGTAATGAAACATGTTTTCATGTCTTAATTTATTCGCGTCATTATAGCTGTAGAACCAAAAAGCAATCAGAATGTCAAAATTAGTTTCTGCCAAGTTATATTTTTGTCAATAGTTCCTCGAAGCAATTGAGAAAGTAGCAAAAAATACTTGTACTTTTATGATATAAATTGTGTAATTACTAGGACGAAATAATTGAAGTGGAAGTCATGCGTCAAGCAAACTTTAAATAATGTCGAGATGTCAATATTACCGCGAATTAATCAAAACAGTAATCACGAATTGGAAATATACTTATATCATCTGATTGTATTCATGATAAGTTGAGTAATAAGAAAGAGTAAAGAAAACGTCCATTCATCTAAAATAAAGTCGAGTGCGCCACAATAACTCGAGGTGACAAAAAGAGTAATGAACATTTCAATTAAGCCTCGTGAGTAGTGGGACAAGTAACTCCAAGTAATTGCAATAGTGATCAAACTATCAGTTGTACGCAAGAAAATCTAATTGTATAAACAATTAAATTTTATTGTCAAATGTGTAAGCAAAACACGACCACTGAAGACAATAAGTGCATGTAGATATTCTGGATTAAAGTGACTGACCCCGGGATTAAATTGGCTAGCGCTAGGATTAAATTGTAAGGCGCTTGAATTCAATTGGATGGCCCTTGGATTAAATTGGCCGTCGTTTGGATTAAAATGAGCGGGAAAACATGTAGTGGTAGTGTTTTGCCGGCGAAGGCCAAGAAGGAATCTCTGCAAGGTTGCTTTCAGATCTGTTGGATAACCAGCCTTGAAAAGCCTCTGATGTTGTTAATGGAAGCTTCCTTCAGAAAGGTAAGGGCATGGTTATGTAAAAGAGGAGGGAAGAGAGACTTGGAAATGCCAAGTTTAACTGTTTTAAAATGGGCAAATTATAATCCCTGGAGAAGGGGACCAAAGGGGACAAAGGACAAACGCAAATCTCCAAACACAGCTATAGGTGACTGGTGCGCAACCAGTCACCTAAAGCTGTGTTTGGAGATTTGTGTTTGTCCTTTGTCCGCTTTCCTTCTCCAGGGATTATTATTGCCATTCTTGTGCAGCTGGCTTGCACCTTTGCATTAATTGCATCTTAATCATAACCTTAAAAATGCAGGTCGTTCATCCTTGTTGGTGTTAGACATGTGGCAGCTGATAAAACCCGTTTGCTCTACTGACGTCTAACCCCTGGTTAGCTCAGTTGGGAGAGCGCTCCATTGGAAACGGAGAGGTTCCGGGTTCGATACCCGGACCAGGCGGATGTTTTCCGTCGCGCACTAGTCACCTATAGCTGTGTTTGGAGATTTGTGTTTGTCCTTTGTCCCTCTTGTTCCCCTTCTCCATGGATTTTATTGTCATTCTTGTCCAGCGCGCTTGCACCTTTGCATGAATTGAATCTTAAAGTGGGCACCTGTGTAGGATAACATGGGCGTTTTTGTTCTCTGTTGAAATGCCCAGCAAAGCCCTGATGGTAGAAGGGGGAGTTGAAAGATGAAGTGTCCGTTGTCTGTGGTCCTAAGTGTGTTATATTTTCTGTCGTCTTTGTCCAAATATCGACACGCTCCCCAGTTTATAATATCCCATTATCGTCGTGAAGCACAAAGCGCCACACGAGGAAGGTTAATCACTGCGATAACAAGGCGAGGGAAGTAGTATCTGGAAAGTCGGTATCTAGGTGTTCAGCATTGTGTGATGGTAAACAAACCAGCTTACCATATCAAAGTATTGTACAATAAAATACAAATAGGAGTTTATAACCCCGAGGGATTTGTTGTTGGGTTTTTCCAGTCAGTTGATACAAGCAGGGAGAAGCACTCAGCTTTAAATAGATGTTTCACCAGACGCGAGCCATATCGTCCATGGGAAAAGTGCGCGACGTACAGAGAAAGGGTTGATGCTATATTGGTCCCTGCCAAAGGGCAAATTTACAAAGAAAAGTGTGTTTTATATCATTAGGTTAATAATTAACGTTGAAATTAATAAATTTAAAGGTTATAATTCAGTTATAAACATGGTGAAAATAATCTATAACTGTTAAGTCCACCCACATTAATGAGGTATAAGGCATGCGTAGCCTTTTACTGCGCTCCCAAAAACAAACTCTAAATTCTAAACGTATATTAATAAAAATGAAGGGGCAACGCAAGGATATACAAATATAAAACTAAGGTAGGAACAGCAGGACTGTCTATACACCTTTTCCGTTTAGCCTCGCACCCAGCCACGTTGTCCCTGTATCCGGTACGCGTTCCGAACAAAAAGCAAGAGATTACAGCCCCGAACAAGTAAAAAAGTATAGAAGGGTCATAAAAAGAACGACTGACGGTTGCAAATAAATTGTTAACACGTTCTACTGTCGAGGCGAGAAGAAAGCGATGTTTTCACGCATACCGGAAGTTCCAGAATTAAATATGGCGGCGCCCACGTAGAAAAGATGAATACCAGGGGTGTCAAACACGCGTCCCGCGACTCACTCGATCAGACGAGGCCCACAGGCGACCGGCTACGAGTCCCGGTTTCCATGTCTCGAGCGCTAGAAATAACATGCGCCGAAGTGATCTCATCTCGTCGATTCATTTTCGCTCGAAAAGTAGCTCTGCTCTTTTAACGTATTCACATGGTTTATACTTATCTGTGTTCGTCTGGCTTTTTGTTTCGATTCATCTTTTGCTTTCCAGCTTTATTTAATGTACAACAATTCCATGAACTCTTGATTAGCAGGTACAACTGACAATGATAAAGCTACGAGCTCGGGAGTTTCGATTTAAAAAAAAAATATATCGCCTATAAAAGACAAGTATTTGTTCACAGTGATGCAACAAAAATCGCCAGAAAAACAAGAAGTGTCAAATTAACTGACCGGTTTTTAGAGACATGTCGAGCTTGTTGATTTTTTTAGTGAATTTAGCAACGGGAACAAGAGTGTACTTGCTTTCTTGTTTTATTAAAAATACCAGCACGTTGGCTGGGCGCTGTCATTTTAATTATTGTTGACACATCAGGTCCGGGCCAAAGTTGTCATATAAAAAAGAAAATCTAAAGATGTCACTGGCAAATTTCTGAGTTTACAAAAAGTATAGAGCAAGTAAGAAGTCGAGACTGGCCCGCCTATGCAAAGAAGAAACAGATGGAACTGAAGCAGGTTGTGACCGAAAATTTGCGCTCCAGGATACGTTTTGCGTCCGATGAAAACGGGGCATCGGAGTCGTCAGTGCAAATGTGCTCCACATGCACCGAGTGGACGGACAATATTTGCCCTGCCCTTGTGACAAGCACCTCATTCCGGGAACGCTGTCAATTGCTCAACATCATGCAGTCAACATTGTTTAGTCTGTCTATGCTGGAAAAAGCGGTGGAGAAACTGCATCGTGACGTCACCGGTGGGAGGAGCCTAATCTCCATCGGCAACAAACTACATCGGAAGAGAACTGCACCGTGACGTGTCCGGTGACGTCGCCGAACAGTGGCGATTGAGTTGAAACTACATCGTTTTTGTTTTCCCTACAGGGAATTTCGGAGAATCGCCGAGTGGGCTAACGCACACTAGCTCGGAGCACGTGGAGCGAAAGCTCGCGCTGCAGAACCCAGGGATCCTGGGTTCAATCCACACATGGTTCAATTCCCGCCCTTGCCCGTTTCGATCAGGATGAGCATCGTACCGGCGTGCGGTCGTGTATCACTATTGCGTGATGCACGTTAAAGACCCCAGGCTAGCAGTCGTACTGCACTGGCAAAATTGCTTATCTACAGTGGGTAACAATGTCGCCATGTTCAGGCAGACTAACCCCTGCTGTATAAACAACTAACGACAAATTTTACTTTTTGACTATGTTTGACTGCGTTAGTGCAAATTATCTCGTGCTGCACGAGAAAAGAAAAATGTTCCTTCGAGGGCTAAATTTTCGGTGAAGTAGGAAGCAAAAAAGAAGAAAGAGAACATTTCCCTCAAGCTGGGGTCGTAGTAGAAGAGGAGGAAAAAGAAAATCAGTTGTTAGTCCCAGGGTGTGTATGGCCTTTTCTTTATGTGTATGTTTATTCTAGTTCAGCTGGCCTTACCTGAAGTAGCTGTTTTAAAATAAAGTATCTCTCTCTCTCTTCCTACTGAAGTATGAACAAACTAGCTCAACTTAAGCCTGTTACCGTTGCTTGCTTGACTTTTCGCTCAGCCAAATCGCTTATATGGGGTGCACTCAAATGAAAACACAATCGTGTTGAATCGTGTAAGAGTATTTAGAATATTTATCGATCACGCCACTGAACTTGCATCGCTCGAAGAACTTCCTTTTTTTGAGCGCCTTCTCTGCTTGAGTTTTGTTGGAAACACAGCCACTTCGATCCGAGGCAATCGATGATAGCGTTGGTGACATCACCAAGTACGCGACTCACAGAGCACTGGTGAGCACCAGTGTTTTCGTCGCTCCCGACGGTTCCCTGGAAGCCGCCAGCGGCGTAAAAGCGTAGAGCTGCCAGGACTTGCTGTTCGACCGTCAGCACCGGGGCCCTTAACGACGCCGCTGGAGCTTTCCGCGAAGCTGGTCGCACAGCCAGCGAGTCACACCTTTGGTCAGCCGGTATTCGCCCACAAACCTCGCACCGCTCGTCTCGAAAGCATCCCGGTGATCTCTAAAAACTCGATCCGCTGGCGAACCCAGCAGTAGAGATGCATATGTTAGGGTCGCCATCTTTTACGATGCAGATTGATCTCTGGCTTCCCCTCGACCACTCAGTTAACTGCATCGCCAAAGTGCATCGTGACGACATTTTGACGTCACCGCCAACTGCATCATTTTACGAGCATAGCTCAAACTGCATCGGGAAAAACTACATTTTCAACGTCATGTCACGTGACCCGAGAGAATACCCAATCAGTGCCCGATGCAGTTTTCTACATCATGTAGTTTGCGTACCAGCATAGATGATAGGAATGAAGTTCAAAAGATCATCCCAGAAATATCGATATACCTCATCGATAAGTCCCGGAAAGTTGAAGGGAAATCATTGCGTGTGGTACTTGCCACATTTCTACACAAGACGCAAGGTGTGTCATCAGAACATATCTGCTGCTGTTGAGTACTACACGAAAGAAACGTTAGAATGTTTCAGGCAAAGTCCCAACCAGAAGGACGTGATCTCCGTCGTGCTCGATGGTCAGAAAACGTTCGAGCCAAAACGTTTTATGACACGGTCAATTAGAGAAGCATTTCGTGCTTTTAAAATGCGACCAACCTGACTCTGGCGTCGGACTGACGAAGTTTTACTCCCTGCGGCCTCGATGAATCAAATGCAATCTCTCGCAAGAGGTATGCGGTTTGTGTATACTGCGCAAACTAGAAGCTCGGTGCCGCTTCTCTAGATAACGTTACTGGCACACAACTTGACGCAGCGAAATTAAATTCGGCATTCGTTATCAACAACCCACCATCACGCCAGTACCTTTTAGGCGAATGTGATCAGCGCCTCAAAGGCCAGTCTATCACGCACGAGGAACTCAATATCTCCGAGGATGAAGAAATATACTTGGCAAAGTGGAAGTTAGGCGAGCTCATGAGAAAGACTTTGGATACTGGTACATTTCTGAAACGAGCTTCGTGTGTCGGTAGCAAGGTGGATTCTTCGCAACCATATATCAGACAGACGCAAGGCAAAGCCATCTCCGAAGGAAAGCAGTGCGTCTTCTACTTCGACATTGTTGAGAACTTGACAGTCGTCCTTCCTGATGAAGTTCAGATGTACCACTAGCAAAAAAAAAATAAGCAGCTGTCAATATTTACGTGTGTGACAACGACCGGAAACTCGACCTGCAGTTTTGTCTTCATCAGTGACGACTTGCATCATGACTCCGATCATACCTGCCTGGCTCGACAAAAAGTGAGAGAGCGGGTTGATGACAACGTTGCTGTGTGCTCTCAGTTTAATTATGTAAGCGACGGTGCTGCAAGTCACTTGGAGAATCGGTTTCAGCTTTATGATTTCAGAAGACGTAGTTTTCCCAAAGCCCTGTGTTTATTCTCCGCCACTGGGCATGGAAACAACGCGTGTGACGGAGTTGGAGGACTCGCCAAGCACCTAGCTACGCTTCACAACTTGAGAAAGGTTCCAGAAACACCATTAAGAAAGTCAAATGCACGGTGAGAACTCTTTCCCAATAATTATGAACCATTCCCCTATGTGATGGTGGATGACCGACGAAGCTGTTTAGCACACGACACAGACGTGACACGGAATTTAGCGTATGCTCAATTCAAGTTGTCCAATTCAGCAGCATGGTACCTGCGTCTTTTGAAGCGTTCTCCGCCCCGCGACGTTCGTCGTCTTGTCTGGTTTGCCGCATCCGCTTGGCGTTTTGTGCACCATCTTCATCGGTGGAGTTTGCCACCCTCCGCCGCCGCTGACATTATCGGTGCCGTTTCCGCCGTTGCTCTTCGTAGGCGCGTTGCTCTTGCGGGAGTTCGACTATAGACCCGAAGCTCTGGCGCAGGGGCGCGAGCGCGTCCGGAAGACTTACGCAAGACGCGACCATGTTATGCTGAATGCGCCATCCATGTGGCGCTGTAACGTTTGATATTGCACTACCGCGCTCGAATACAAGCATCTGTCAGCGTCTGTAGATGCGTGGAAACAAAACGTCTAAAACATTAAAAAAGAAAACAAAAACATCATGCAGTTAGCGGCCGCAGTGTCCCAGTAAACATTTCTTTCATCTTTGCTTTCTTTCATAACTTCCGCGAGCTATCAAAGCTTCTGCTTCGCTAACACTTCACGTAATAGCGAAGCCGAAGCTACTCGCAAAAGCACGTCCTCCTGAACGACGCTCGCACTGCACGAGCGCGCGTGCTTAGCAGGGACGCTGAAAGCTCGCAGCTCGCTCTTGTAGCCTCTGCTACGCTGGCACTTTGAATGAGAGGAGTATAAAAAAACTGTAGTGGGGAAGCGTATAGACCTGGTTGCTCTGGGCCAGGGGGCGCGAGCGCGTCCGGAAAGACTTACTCAAGGCGCGACCACGTTATGCTGGCTGCACCATCATTGTGGCGCTGTAACGTTCGATTTTGCACGTGCCACGTTCGAATACAAGCATCTGTCAGCATCTCTAGATGCGCGATAACAAAATGTCTAAAAAAAAGAATTATTCACTCATGGCCGCAGCGTCCCATTAAACATTTCTTTCATCTTTGCTTTCTTTTATATCTTCCGCGAGCACGTATCTTTCACTTTACGTGATAGCGAAGCCAAAGCTACTCGCCAAAGCATGTCCTCCTGAACGATGCTCGCTCTGCACGAGCGCGCGTGCTTGACAGGGACGCTGAAAGCTCGCAGCTCGCTCTTGTAGCCTCTGCTACGCTGGCCCTTAGAATGGAACGGAGAATAGAAAACAGCAGTGGGGAAGCGTATCGACGCACGTTTGAAACGCGAGCCAAATATTCTATTTTGCTCGCCTGGAGCGCTGTTCAATTTCGAGACACCATGTCCATGTGCAAAGAATAGTATTGTTTGTATTTGCCGAACAAAAATTGCATCATTCCGACTTCGATATTTAGGATATTTCGCGGCACCATGCAAGAAACACTTACAGTAGTTGGGTGCTCACTTTTTATTTTCTGCAAAAAGTGAACAAAGGAAGAAATAGACCTTTTCATCCTCCTCCGGATGGGCGCTGCCATCTTGAAATCACGTGACGCGGCAGCCATTAGGTTGCTTCAACATGCTGCTCCGCTCTCCTCTCCGCGTCTTGGCGGGTGCGTTGTATTCGTGTTTTTCGTTGCGTTTCACCGCACTTTCTTGCCTTACTTCTGAAACTGTAGTCCGATCCGTCTACTCGACGACTAAGACACAACGAGGGTTCAAAGGTCTTTATGACAACCGAGGCTGGTTTACTAATAGGGGCGGAACATTCTTAGTTAGGAGCGTGTACATTTATATTGCGCATTTAAGATCGGAAGGCGTCAATAGTCAGCGCAAGGAGACTATTTGTATTTCCTGAAAATATCGTTCTTTGTATTCATAATATATATCAAAAACAATTTGTTTTGATGATGTGAGGAAATTCGTGGAGGAGATAGACAACGAGCGTTTAACTTTCATTTTATTTGAGGCTAGAAGTAATGGTACGTCAACATCAGACGATTTGTTTGTTCATAATATCACGTGTATGGGGTTTTCAATCTGTTTTTGCGGCGTAATCATTCGGTTGGTCGGTTTACTTATGAAGTTTAAGAAATTGTATACCATGTTGGCTCGCATTTCGACAGTCATTTATTTTAACACAAAGGTTGGGACTTCACGCGTAAGAAACTTCCACAGACACTTAACAGTAGCGAGTTTTAGAATAGCGTGCACAAAGAAATAATATCGTTTCTATTTGCAAATCCAAAACGCAGTTTGGGTTCGGCGCATGGGCAATAATGACGACGCTTTTTTTTTTGCGTACGTTGTTTTAACCTTTGCCAGTATCTAAAAACCACAATACTTGACGCCGAAAAAAAAAAGAGCCGTTTGCATAACAATTATTTGTGTCCAGGATTGTCGATGGCGATAAGAGGTTTACTTTTGGTGGCTGGCGATGCCGAAATTTACAAAGAGAATCTGTTCAAAAAAATAAATATTTGTTCACAAAGGTCCGTGAAGTGGTGCCTAGCGCTAGAATCCAGTCAAACTTTCCGAGGTATTTCTCCTCCTGCGCCCTTTAACTTTATTTCGCCAATTTTATGGGAGACAAATGCCAGATTCAACTTGACGGACCTGCCACCTACATTATATCTTGAGTAAGCAAATGTTAATATAAAAATAAGTTATTTCCTAGGGCCTATATCGCGAAATGCTGCTTATGAGTAGTTTAGCAGTGTTAATAATTTAAGAAATTTTCTACTCGGCCTGTCAGAACATGCTGGAGTATTGAATTAGAAAAGAAGAGGCCGAAACAATACTACTTTTTTATATCAATTATCTGCGTCATTACGCGATACGTTTTTAGTCTGCGAAGTTCACTAAAGGTTGGGTGCCCACGGAAACCCGACAGTGAGTAGTAAACTCACAAGTTCATCTGTTCTGGCCGATTCAGCACATTGCTAATCAAGCTGTCGATATGCTTCTTTATATTAACGTGTTAGTCTCTTCATTGGTTGTCTTTTCTGGAAACTAGTGTCATCGGGTACGGCCGTAGACGATGGCAATCTTCCCAATACATCAGTCAGGCGTTTCGCAACCGACCATAATCAGATCATCAAAGGAGTTGGTAAAAAAAAGCCCGCAATTAAGGCTAAAATACACCTCGTAGTCCTCAAAGTGGCTCAATACCACTGTTTCATTGGTTGTGTGCTACAAGGAAAATAGTCGTATCACAAAATTAGCAAAAACAACGTAAAACAGCAACACAGCCGCGTTCACGTTGAAACCGAAACCCACCAAATTGAAGCAACCTAATGGCGCCGAGTGCGTCAGCGCCCTCTATTCGCCTGTGAGGCAACTACTAAAATGAAAAGGTCTATACTCTGTAATAAATATTTCAGCCTGAAAAACCTAAAACTAAGTTGTGTTAAAAAAACACTGAAGAATTCCTAAATATGAAAAAGTCGCTCAAGATTCCAAGTTTGGTATTTTATTTTACATGAAATATAAGCCTATATGAAATAAATTAAGCTAATTCTAATAAACCATGTAGCCGTGCTTTCTGCTTAAAGAAGTTTACTTTGTAGAAAGGTGTGTTTTTTATTCCTGTGGCACTCAAATTTGCGACTCTACACGCTATTGAAAAAAATGTTGTTCCACCTCCTTTCAGACAAAATTTCTTTTGACGAAAACAAAAAAAAAGTATCTTGCAAAAGAAAAGTATGTTCCGTTCTGTGGACATGTTTTGCGAATAAACATAGAATTGAAAATAAACAATAAAACAGGCATGACACCCCTATGACCGTCCTTATCTGAACGCACCCCGTAGACATGTTCGAAGAAAACACGTGTGCGTGAAGCAAACATGCGGCGAACCAGGCGGTGCAGATAATTTTGAAATGTCTGCCGGGAACGCCGTGTCTCATGTGTGATGTATGAGCGGTGCGACCGCGGCTTAAGGGTGTTCCCGTAACACCCTTTGAGGTGTTAGCCCTGGAACAGGCTAACTTACAGCCTTAATTGTGTTTTTTTTTTTTTTGGTGTGTCAGCGTTGAATGCGGCGCTATTATCCGCACTGAATCTGCGCTGCGCTCAATGTGTGAACCGGCCCTTTGGCGCACTTTCAAGATAATCGATGCATGATGCCGTATAACACTTATATTTCTGAGAACGGCTTACTGCGGGACAGGGCATGAGGTCCTCGTTGTTTATGCTGAAAAAATGGAAATACCCTTTCCAGTTTTATTTATTTTTCGTTTCCCAACACCGCAGGAAGAAACGTCACCGAGGAAGCCACATCCCGAAATGTCGCAACTCCGTTTGGGTAAGTGAACCGCAGTCTAAATAGGCGCACTTTGCAGAATTGAAGTCCTTCTGTCCGCCTCTCTTTACTATTGGGGAGGAGATTCAACCGCTGCGCCCCAAGCTGCTAGCTTTAGAACTACACCCATGTGGACAACAACAACAATGACGCAGAGCTCGGCTGTCGGAACCGAACACGGCGCCAGGATTCGGCCTGGGCTTGTGTTCTGCCGTCGCCCGAGCAAAGGCTCTTTTCATACTGCGCATGCCCAGCGTTTCCTGCTCCACGCTGGGCATGCGCGTCGCCGCCATGAGCCAATCAAAAAACACGGTTTGGACTCCGCGCACGCGCAGTATGAAACACGATCAACGTTAACGCAAATGCACAGTTCTTGCGTTTGCTCGTATACGCAACACTAAAACCCACTAATGTGAAACGGAGTATAGGTAATAGCAGTAGCATTGGTTGTTATTGTAGTAACAGCAGTAAAAATAGTAGTAAAGGTTCCGATCATAAAATAAAACCCTGTTTTTCAGCTTACCTATATAGAACGCTGCCTGACTGCTGGCTATCCTATGGCAACAAATTTGTAAGGGAGCAGAGGTCTCGTCAGGCTTTGCGGCCTTTTGGAGTGCAGCTAAGGCTCGTTCACACACTTGTAACCAAGTAAGACCGGGAGAGACAAGACCGGTTGTTACGGATGCGATGCTGGGAAGCTGGTCTTCAGACGTCGTAAGAGGCTTAAAAACCGGTCTTGTCTCTCTCCGTCCTACTCGGTTGCGAGCGTATGAACTGCGCTTTAGGCGCCCGTTTCTGGCTTGAGCGACGTCACCGTCGGCGTAACCGCGCGTTGCATTATGGGACGTTTTCCATAATGACGTCACACGTGGCGTCACCCTCGTGACATCACACGGCCCCAAAATCTAGCGGAAAACATTTCCCGCAAAATCTAGCGGAAAAATTTCCCCACTAAATTTAGCGGAAAAGTTTCCCCGCTATATTTAGGGGAAAAATTCCCCGCTAAATGTAGCGGAAAAAATTTCCCGCTAAATTTAGCGGAAAAATGTCCGCCTAAATTTAGCGAAAATATTTACCCGCTGAGTTTAGCAAATAAATTCCCCCTCCTCCTCCTCCCTCTCCTCTCCTGCTCCCCTCCCATTTAACGGGAAATTTTCGCTACATTTCCCGCTTAATTTAGCGGGGAATTTTTTCAGCTAAATTTTGCGGCGAAATATTTTCCCTAAATCTAACGGGAAATTTTTTCCGCTAAATTTAGAGGAAAAAATTCTGTCCTTCTCCTCCTTCCTCTTGACCTAGCCTCGTGACGTCACATGTAACGTCATTATGGGAAACGTCCCAAAATGCAACACACGGTTACACCGACGTCGACGCCGCTCAAGGCGGAAACGGGCGCCTAAGACTGCGCTCTAAAACGCGTGATTGTCACACAGTCTTGTTTTGCCTTCCCTATATTTTCTCGCATATTCCAGGTCAAAATGTCTTATTATTTTTTCGTCCCGCACACCAGATGTGGAGCCCACGTGACTGAGAACGAAAGAACGAAAGGAATCGAAAAACGCCTTTAGACCGTTTTATCGTGGGTAGCGCCATTTCAAATACTGTAGCGCTATCTAGCGAGTGTCATGTTCCGCGCCCATGCTTAGTGGTTAGAAGCGTTGGCGCAAATGCTCTTTGGGGCTCCGTTTCAGAGTTGGGAGCGCTAGTTGGGTGCTCCAAAGTGAGGGTATCGGCCATAGAGTAATATAGTAAACGTAAAGAGAGGACACTGAAGCCGATTCGCGGCCCAGATAGTGCGTTTAATGCCCTCCGCTACGTGGCGCTTTTCTCTCATTTGGTTAAAATCAGTTAAAACTTTTTCTATGAGAAGTATAAAATTTTTGAAATCGTTATGCTTTAGACTTATTTAAAGTACTTAAAACGACTAAATAGTTTTAATCTTATACGTCACAAAAACCACGTGATGAATGGCGCCTGCCATGGCCTGTCGTGGGCGTGCTGGCGTGCTTGCCTGCACGCCGTCGCCTCGGCATCCTTCTGCATGGCCTCTGCTCGTCCGTGCGTCGTTCGTCCGTGCCGTGGCGTCCGTTTGTGCTTTCTGCTGCAGCGTGTTCGGTCGGCTATGCATCTAACAAGGTGACGCATGACTTCCCGCGTGCTCGCATGCTCGGCGTGAGTTTGTGGAGCCGAGCGGCTTGAGCTTCTCGCGCTGTTGTTTTCGTCGGGCTGTCGGGCTGCAATCGTGTGTGCACCTCGATTTTCGATGAGATTTCTTTGAAAAAGGACTTGACTTATGACCCTGCGATCGACAATGTCCATGGATTTACAGCTGACGGTGGTGAACTAGTTGAACGCTGTTGCAGATATAGCCTTGGTTGTTGTGCTCTCTGGAATTTTCAGGAGGTGGGTTCAGCCACTTGCATACACTGTTGTGCACACTTCAACACCGTTTTCTGTTATCCACTGTGCAGCAGCTCATTTCTCTCATTGCAAGAGCTTAAGACTGTTGGCTTCACAGTAAAGGCTTTGGTCTGTGATCAGGGGGCTTCAAACGTAAGCTTGGCCAACCAACTTGGTGTGTCTGTCGGTAAGCAGTGTTTTGAAATTGACAACGAATATGTTTACTTTATCTTTGATGTTCCGCAATTCATCAAAACAACCAGGAACAATCTCCAAGCGCACAAATTTTGCATTGGAAATCAGGTCATTGAGTGGTCCCATATTGTTAAACTTTATCGTTATACCCATGAGATGAGGTTGCGATTGGATCCGAAACTTACTGGGAGACACATTTTTCAAAACCCTTTCAGTAACATGAAAGTAAAACCTGCCGCACAGGTAATGAGTGCCTGCAGTCTGTCTTGCAATTCTATTCCTTGTTCGTGCCAAGGAGCGTCCTGAGGCAGCCATGGCTACAGCCTATTTCTGTGATAGAATGGACAGCTTTCTAAATAGCTCACAATTCAAGAAGACAGGGCAGAAGTTGCGTCATGCCATTCTGAATTGAGAATCTGAGGTACTCGATTTCCCTCACGTGCAACTCGGATGGATTTCAGCGTGGAAGTTCCAAAGTAGGATGCAGCCACAAACCATCATAGGGTGGCAAGTTACTATAAGAAGTGTCCTCATGCTTTGGGAGGAGCTTTCAGACAGCCATGACTTTAAGTTCTTACTTGCATGACGCCTGCAGCAAGACCCACTTGAGAACATTTTTGGAGCTATATGACAAATGCTGGGCTGCAATACAAACTCAAAAGAGTATCAGTTCACCTCAGGACTAAAACACACAGAGATAAAGAAACTGTTCAAACTGTCGAACAATGGAAACGTAAAGGATGACAAGGCTGACCTCCTCAAGGAGTTGCCAATATTTTTGCATCATGAAAGTTCAATTGCAGGCAATGTGGAATGTCTTCTAATTGATAACTTTCCGCCACTAGAGGATATTTCTGAGCTGACATCAGACATCAGGTTGAACATATTTGACGACTAGTCCACTTGTTACGTTGGGGGCTATTTGATCAAGCATTTCCTTGAACTGACAACCCCCAGCTGTGGCTGTTCTCAGCCGCTGAGGGAAGAGTCTGACAGATTAACCAGGCCCCACCAGTACTTTATTGTGCTTAAAGCATATCCCGTGCCTAGAAAATCTTCGGGAATCTCATATACCATCCTAGGCTGCCTTTAATTTCATTCAGCAACTAGAAAATGGCTTTCTTGCCGTAATAGAGAGTGTGGCGCATGTTTGAGGAGTGTGTGCTGTCTTGTATCACACACTTCCAGGTCTGGGTAGTTTTAGCATTGCTCAGAGTGCCACAAATGGTTTTTATAGATGTTTTGTAGAATACGCTTGTGTTAGCAAGTTCGATTTCTTAATCGGAACTTGGACAAAGTTTGGTTGCACTCTTCAGTTGCAGTAAAGCAACTATAGTTCGTTGCAACTTAAGAACGAAGGGCGAGGGTAAGACGGGCCGGGAGGAGGAAGCTGATGGAACGCTAAAGAGAGAGGGAGGTTTCCCCCTCTCTTCTCCAGCGTTCCGTCTGCTTCCTCCTCCCCGGCCCGTCTTACCCTCGCCCTTTGTCCTTAGGTTACAACGGACTATAGACAAGTCTAACTGTTAATAGTGTAGTAACGGAGGTAGTTGCCAAATCAGAAACAGAAAGTGCTTATTAATTGAGTGGTGCAGCTTGCACTCGAAACATTTGTTTCCCTTATTTTCAGCAAATGTGTATCACGGCCTTTTTGCAAAAGTATTTATCCAATTTCTACAGAATTTCTATAGACAATAGTGTATAGATGCTATAGATAGAAAATGTATCCACTTGTATCCACTTTTTTATCTGCCTTTTTTAAGCCATACTTTCTTTCTGATCAAATGTATTTCGAGGACTGTTTAGGGACGTTGAATCTTGTCAGATTCCACATAGAGTTCTCAGTGTTTGGTATTGGCTCGCACGCAGTGTGTTTCAGGCTATGCCAATTCGTATGTTTTATATTAGCCGGAAATCGGGAATTCGTACTCTTCGCTGTGTGCTTTGCACTCTTATTATACTCTTATGACTGGTAATGATAGCTATGTCTTATTTATTTCTGGTCTTACTTTCCGTGCCCGAGTCGGCGTGAAAGCGCATGAATCATTCAGCATGTTCTCTTTGGAAAATTTTTGTTAACTTGGTTCGCTAAAAATCTATTACGAAGTGAACGATATGCCGAACTTCTTCATATTCAATTATTTTTGTGAGTATTAGTATCTGTTTCTTATGCAACATACAGAGCGTCTGAAGCAAATGTATATACGAATATGGTCCAATAAAATATTTTCGAACCACTTACTGTTGTTGACCCCAAAATGCTCCACCACTCAGGAGTCAATGTGGAGATTGTCTAACTTCAATGTTTCACAGTAGAAAAAGGACAAAACAAGATATACGCATCCGTTTTGGGAAGTAGAAATTTTGTTTTACATATTTTGCACGGATTCTATCGTAAAAATAAAATAAAACTGCGTCAACATAAAAAAAAAAAAGAAACAGCGGCTCCGGGAGCCAAAGAGCTCCCGAGAGCCTAGCGAGGAGCGACGGAAGAAAGAAAGATGGGGAGAAAAAGAAGGAGAAGGGTACCGGTGAACCGGAGCAGAAACGCCCAAACCGAAACCGAAACTAACTTGACCGGAACAGGAACTAGATTATGTTTAATGCCGCCCGCTAGGAGCGCCAGCTGTCACTCGTCTATCTGGGCCGCTGGGGCCTATGGCAGTGTCCGCTCTTTACCTTGTGTATATTACTCTATGTATCGGCGACTTAGGGCGCGTATTCTGTCGGTGTGTACCGCAGTTGGCGTTTTCAATTCATTGGGAACGTTTCTTGCCCCGCATTACGGCATCCGCCAGTGCGGTGATGCCGAGAAGTGCGGCCTTCAACGCGCCAGTACTAATAGAAATCGTGGGGGTGTACTCAAAGTATTGAATCAGGTAACAGCGGTTAAATTTCCCTTAAGGGTTTTTGGCATATTAGCTGCAATACACCAATCGTGTTTTTTTGTGCGTTTTTTGTTGTTTACAGCAATGAACTATTATGTGACCAAGGACGCGCGAAGTAAGAGCATTGCAGGGAACGATCAAAGGCAGCTCCCTCCGGCTTTGAAATGTTTAGAAAAGTTTCATTTGTGCATCCCGTGTCGACTAGTGTGTCCTTTGTCGAGAACTGAAAACAGCAAAGTCGAGATAAGCCCATTACAGGAGCGAGTTGATAAACGATTCAACGATTCGAAATCGACGCATGAGCATGTTTCAGCAATAGAAGTTGAAGTTTTCTTTCCAGCTACGTTATGTACTAATTTTCCTAGAAAGAAGAATACAAACGCGCTGAGACGGTCATCATAGGTTCATGGATGTTTGGTATCGCGCAGGAGATCGCGATTCAGGAAAACCGATAAAACTAACTTTTTGACAATCTCCAGCCACACCCAGTGGCGGTAATGAGCCTTCAACTAAGCAGTGTAGATGATAAAATCGAGTTAATGTCACCACTGCAAAATATCAGCATTAAGATAAATTAAATTACGAAGAGCTACAAGCTGAAGCAGACATTTTCACGAGATAACTTGCTCGCCCATTGCTAGCGTACTCTATGTTTATCGACGGTACAGCGTTAAGTTCGGTGCGGGCTCCATTCACAAAAGGTTCCGAGCACGCTCGAAAGGATGGCGTTGAAGAAAAGTATACTTTCGGTTTACGGACTCAACCCACTGCCACCGGAGGCCTTGTTCATTTGGAAAGCTATGAAGTTTGAATACACTTCAACCAAAGTTGGCCGGTGGGATCCCGTGCGCTATGCAGATGTCCTCCGATAATGTTCTGACCTTTCGGTTCTTAATTGTGCGGCTCATTACCGAATAATGATGTCCCGATGACGAGGGGACTTTAGGCATTGAATGCGCTAGCTCTAAGTAAATATGGAAGTAAATAAATGGAGGAAACTGCAAAGAAAACGAGCGAACTTGGAGCAACACACGTGTACAAAGGCATTCATCGGGTCTTCCACTTGTTCTTAAGGGACACTCAAGTGGTTTTTGAGTTCGTGTTTTGATGATGACAGCTGAATTTAGACGCCCTAAGTATCCCTAAAAACCAAAAAGTATAGTCAGACGGTGATTATTTCTTTAATAAAAATGCAATTGAAGGCCGCCAAACCTCGGATCCATCCGAAAACGAAACCACTCTCATTGGTCCTCGCACGCTTATCAAAAGGATCTCGGGCCAATGGCGTTGGACGACGTTCCGTCGCGCAGTGATCCCGAGGTAGCCGCATCGGCCGAACCTCTTTGTCATTCGAGCTTCGATCATGGCGGAGTTCTCTACGCTCGAGGACCTGACGCCGTTAGAGGTTGAATTTCTTCGGCGGACAGCCGATCTGGGGAGGATTTCCTATGACGCCACTCCGATGTGCGATGTGGACGATAGCAGCGCTTCTTGAGTCATGTTCGGTTTCCGGGGACGACGAAACGCAGACCTTTTCGGGCGTTCTTCGATTCGCGGTTAGGGCAAGTCCTAACCAAACCAACGTTTGACATCGCAGCGTTACCTCTGGTGCGTGATGTCAAGCGATGTCGCCACGTTGACTTTCGCCTTGGGAGGACGGGGGAAGGCTGGTTCAGACATGTGCAACGAGCGCGTACCTATGACTGCGTCCGGAGCGACCGGAACGACCGCTCTGCGCCGCGCGTACACACACCTGCAACCGCTACAAGCAGCGCAGCGGGTCGCCGCCGTCAGCTGTTTCAGCGGCCCCTCGAAAGAGGGGACGCACTCCTACTCAATGCCGTAACAGAATATAGACAGGCAGTTTTCAATAGCCTAAAGCTTTATTATTATTTTTTCTTGATAGGCTTGCAGGGTACAGTGGATGAAAAAAAAGAAAATAAAAAGATGCAGTGCGCCGTCTTGGACGATCACAACTCTAATACACGACATTGCAATAGTACAAATATCGCCACACGCCTTTTCTACGATTATAAAAGACAATGTAATCTTAGCAGCAATATAGCAACGTAGAAATATGATTTCGTGATCAGATAGACGTTGCGAGCGTTCAGGATTGCTAACACTAATCACTTTTCTCCGGCGATGAAAACGCGTGAAAATTCGCATCCTTTATACGGTACGCGCCAGTAATACCTTGCACTTGAGCACACGCATGGAATGCGCCAAATAAGAAATCCGGGCGATGTTCGAGGACACAAATGCTTAGAAAGCACCACTGTAGTCGAAGTAAACAAACACGACGGCACGGGCGTTTCTGCTGTCTTGAGAGTGCAGCCACGGCATCGCCGCACGAGTAGGTGGATCTTCCCTTCTAGTACGTGCTGGGTTATCATAACGACACACGACGAAAATTCACAGTCAAGGATAGCGCTTTTACGCGGAACGATGAGCTTTCACCACGCCGTCCACGTCGATGATCAACACCGACGCCATGTGCGCGCAGATACGTGCGCTTCCGCGCATCCCGGGGGAACGGGAAATTCACCCCCGCGGAGGACGGCAAGGAGAAAACGTAGTCCCTTGTTTGTGAAACGATAATTGCAGTATCGCGTATTCTAAACTAGAACTATTTTACGTCTTGTGAAATTATAATGCACAACATATTTAAATAAACTGAAAATTGTTTCTTTAGCGAAACTTTACAAAGGCCGCCAAAATTTTCAAACATACGATAATTTCATTGGTCCTCGCAAGTACAGGAAAGAGTCCGCACGTATTTTATTCCTGCGTGATTAATAGGCGGTTCTGCCTTTTAAAACTGAAGATACTCATTCACTGACACTTTCTTAACGCCATCGCACCAAAAAGTAGCTTCCCCAAAAACTGCTTGAGCCCCTTTAATAGACGATTCACACGACGGACTGAATCGCGATTTTCGTCCGCGGACCGTGTACCACGTGGCCGTCACGTCACCAATTCCTTCGATCCGCGCCTCGTCCGCGGACGCGCGGACTGATAAAGTCCAGCGCCTTTACTCACGAATTTTCGGCGAGAGATTGACTGGAAAAGCGTGTAGCCTGGCAACGGTACAATACTTTCTTGTTTTTGGACTTTTAAAACAAAAATGGCGCATCGTTTTGTTTTGTCAGTTTGCTGGTTCATTTTGTCGCTCGGTTCTTGGTTCCACGCGTGAACGAAACTGCAGAAACTTTGTCCGGCTGACGCGAGGTTCCGGCATTCCTCCGGGTCCGTGTCAAGAAGCTTCCGTCAAAAATCGTCTAGCATGCCGCGATAACTCCTGCACGTTCAATCAGCTTTTCGCCGAGCAAGACCTTTCTTGTGTCTGCGGTGTAGATGAGTGTTTTGCACGAGCGCGGAGTGCGTGAAGAGCATCTCCAAACGACCCTCCGCGAGTCCAGAACTTCGTCGCTTCTACGCCAAACCCTTCTCGAGCAGGACGCATGCCTGTGTCACTGTCATACATTGGGTTAGTAAAGCTAGTGGCGCTTCACGCGAAGCTTATCACGGTGTTTTGTCTCGATCTTTACGTAACAGCGGCGTACGATTATTTATCGCGGTAGCAGACGTCGATTTCTCTTTTGGACAACGGTGCCACAGTGCGATGTTGGAGTTTCGCGGCACTGTGGGGTGGCGACCAGGTTCGGTCCGTCCTCGCTGGCGTCTGCTCGTCGCCTCCCTCGTGTGGATGCGCTTGGGAAACGGACGAACCGCGGACATGTCGTCACGTGATTGATCCGTCCGCGGATCAGCCCGTCGTGTGAATCGGCCATAACTAACCAGCAAGGAGGAAAGCACCGGTAGCCCTTTCATTTTTTGCTCTCTTGCCCTCTACCAGTAAAACGGTCTATAGTCGGCTCCGGGTTGAGTGTTCAGGGAATTCTCCTCCTATCTTTTTTCCGCTTTAGCAAGGTGAACGCTGGAACGGAAGTCACCTCCTCTCCAGCCTTCGCCATGCTAAAGCGTGAAGAAGTGAAGGAGTTGCCCCTGAACACTTGATCTGTCTCTGACTATACACTCTAAAAATGGTATCACCTTACACCCTTATGTCCCATATAATACACCCCAAAACTTCATTTCGACGTAGAGCGCCCTATAGTCAAACAGACGGCCCCAAATTTTACGAGGGGCTTGATGACAGTGCGATATAACTTTTTAAATAGCTAAAGTACGTATCAAAGACCACATAAAGAAAACACAGTTTTTACAGTAGGGCCAAGAAAACCCCGATTATTTTTTTTAGTCAGTAACACGTACATTAGCTATTTTAATAAGCTGTACCACACGGCTATCAAGCCCCTCGTAAAATTCGGGGCCGTCTGTTCGACTATAGGGCGCTGTACGTCGAATTGAAGTTTTGGGGTGCATTATATGGGACAAAGGGTGTAACGATACACCCTTTTACGCCCTTTTTTAGAGTGTAGTAGAAAGTAGTTTTAGCAGTGTAGTAGCAGAAGCAGTAGTACTGGTGCGTCTACTATTGTGATAACTGAAGTAGTAGTAATAGTAATAGTATAGTAGTAGTAGTAGCAGTAGTAGTAGTAGTAGTAGTAGTAGTAGTAGTAGTAGTGGTAGTAGTAGTAGTAGTAGTAGCATCAGTGCAACTACTTGCAGTAATAATAATAACAGTAGTAGCAGTGGTAGAATGGTGCTACTACCTGTAACACCAATAGTAGCAGTAGTAGGAATAGTACCACTATTTGCAGTACTAATAGTAGCAGTAGTAGCGATAGTACTACACCTTGTAGTAATACTAGTAGCAGTAGTAGTACTACACGACGCCCGCGTGTGTCGCTAAATGCACCTTTGCCTCTTCTGTCGTCATTCGAAGCAGCAAGGCCAAGATGACTAGCACGCCGTCCCTGTCGGGGGAAGGTCTAGCAGCAGACTCGGCACCGGAGCCTCTTCGTCTGACGTCCCCCAGGGTTGACGACGTCAGAGCAGCCACTGCCGCACGCCCGGTGGCCCGGCAGGACAGGTGGGTGGCGGTCCCTGCAGACTTGCACTCACTCCTCCAGGATTTGTAGCCGACTGGGCACTTGTGACTGCGAATCGTTTCTGTAGTCGTCTTTTTGTCTGCATCTGTATTTGTACCGGCAGTTGTATCTGTAGTTTTATATGTAGCTGTGTCTGTAGTTGTATCTATATTTCCATCTGTAGTTGTATCTGTACTTGTCTATAGTTGGAGCTGTACTCGTATGTGTGCTTGTATTTTTATTTTACATGTAGTTCTGTCTGTAGCTGTATTTGTTTTTATGTACAGCTGTATTTGTATATACCCTTATTTGTATCAGTATATCTATTTGTGTTTATATATATAGTTGTATTTGTATCAGTATCTCTGTCTGTAGCTGAATTTGTTTTTATGTGCAGTTGTATTTGTATATACGTATTCTTATTTGTATCACTATATCTATTTGTGTTTGTATATATATTTGTATATGTATCAGTATCTCTATTTGTGTTTATATATATATTTGTATTTGATTCTGTATTATTATTTTTAACTGTACTTCGTTCTGTATATGTATTAGTATTTATAACTATATCTTGATTCATTTTGCTTTGTACCAGTTCATTTTTTATTTGTTTTGTTTTCTTTCGAACACGGTTCGAAACAAAAATGAAAGCCGTTTACAATTCCCTGTAACGCCGAATTAGAGCGCAGCTCTTGAGGAGGAGGAGGGAAGGGTATTGAGGGGAAGGTATGCCCCACCCCCTCCTCCTTATCCTGCCTGCTTCTCCTCTCTCCGAGCGGCGTCGCCGTCGCCGTCGGCGTAACGTGACCTCACGGGGGTCACGTAATGTCACCGGGGTCACTGACCTTACGGAGGTCACGTGAGCTCACGGGGGTCACGTGGCCTCACGGTTACGCCGACGGCGACGGCGACGCCGCTCAAGCCGGAACAGGCGCCTTAGAGCTGCGCTCTAAAAACCTCCGCTTTGTTCTTCCCGCCCACACGCGTGCAGTATGTGTAACTGACTGCCGTTGAGTAATATATGATGTGCTGGTATATAGCTCTGTGTCTGACTTTCCGCCCGCTGGGTCTGAAATGCAACTGGGAAAGAATGGGCATGGAATTCGTGACACACAGATATTGACTTACCCTCGTAAATGACTAACACAGTAATGTAGACAGTTGGGCGAGTTGGTATAGATGGAACATAATTACAGCAGTGCACAAAGGACAGGGACAGAGATGAGGAACACGCAGACAACACACTTGCTTGTCCGTCGTCTACGTGTTCCTCTTCTCTGTCCCTGTCCTTTCGTACGCATCTGTGACTAGCACAGGGCATGCATCTATGTATGCACCTGCAAGGTGCCTCTTGTTTCGGGGTTCGCTTAAGAGAGGTCGTTGTTGCAGGAGCGTAACTTCAAACCGCACCACACCACTCAAAAATGTAAAAAAAAAAGATCCGCCTATACTTCCCGGGTTGCAAACCATGCACATAAAATACCCTAATCATAAAAAAATTTAGAATACTAAAACGTTTTGTAAGTGGACTACTTTTTTTTTAATGTTCGAAAGAAGTTTCGACATCTTACCTCTTCTCTCTTTTTCATCTCTTTTGTGTTTTTTAATAGGAGTAACTCCCATTAAAGAAACAAAAAGAGATAAACCGCAAAATATTGTCGGCTGCTTCGCTCCATATTAATTCATTTTAACACATTGCTAGTTTAAAGTTAATTAAGTACAAGTGGAAGCAAACAATGTAATTTATTAATTGACAGGCAAAGTAGTGTTGAGAATCATATACCGCACATTGTATTCACCCCCGTCAAAATTGCGCACCATGCATGGCTTGCATTGACGTCACATCACCCCGTCGTTGCTCCGTACCATGATCCCGTGCCCGTACCTCCTGCAGCACACATTTGGCTTCCTCCAATGTGTTCTTCTCGGCAAGGCTCGCCGAGAAGGACAGATTCGACAGTGCCTAATGTACGCTGCAGAATGTACGCTGCAGAAGCTGCGTGCGTAGGAGCGTAGTGCGCAGGAGTGGCGGTTGTATGGTGCCATATGACGTCACGTTTTTGGCATATGTCTATCTGTTTCCACAGTTATCCGAATCCGCCATTGTTTGGGCAGACAATCCAAGCATAGACTGGACACGAGGGCTGCGTCAGCGTTTGGCGAGGACTCGAGTCCCACGCGATTGGTGCACAATGGATGGATGGATGGATGCTAACCAGAGCCGTGTATTGAGAGAGTTTGGTCAATGGGAGGCGCGGGCAGAGCCAGGGCGTGCGTCAGACTCGGAAAGAGGGCTTGGCATACTCTCCTGAGCAACCAGAAGCCGAAAAGAATTTCCTAGCGGTGGTAGCGAGAAACAGTTCTGATCAAAGGTATATGTTCGTATATGGTTTTAATAAGTGCGTAAGAGTGAAGTGCAGTAACTCTTTGTGGTTGAAAATAGGGTGCACGTGTTGTTTTGATCATGATGATGCAGAAAGATGTAGGAAACGAATGCGCCGCTCAACTCTGTTTCTGCTCGGACAGAGTGTGGCCGCTCGGACGACAGATTCCCGGCCCTCGGCGCTTGGCGTTACGGATTATGTCGATCGTTCCGCTAGTCGCACTCTTCCACCATCATTTTGGATGAGCGTGATTGAAACATCACGTGTACCATACTTTCAGTCACCGAGAGCACTCCAATGCAGTTATCAGGTTTGTTTCTCGCGACCACCACCAGGGTATTATTTCCGGCTTCTGGTTGGTCACATATGAATTTCTGAAGACGCCCTGGAACACGCCCAGCCCGCTTTCGGCCAATGGCGCCTCCTCATTTGTCTCCATCTACTTCCCAACGAATGGCCAAACTCTCTACATATACGGCTCTGATGCTAACGGCTGTACCCTTTATATCGGGCGGCAGCTCGCGCCACCTAGCCTGGTTGTACGTCCCTGGATTATCCCTGGATAATCTCGACCACTTTTTTGGCACCATCACAAAAAATGGCGACCCCTAATGTTGCTTGATGGGGCTTTCGAAAAGGTCGATTTAGCAGTGGGTGGAAAACAAAATTCAAGATGGTTTAAGTTGTGAAAACGTAACAAAAATTGCACCATCTTAATATAATGATTTCAATCAAACGTTTCCCGCAACACTAAATTCAAAAATGTATTTTATTCATCGGTTATCGATCATTTGATTCTTTATTTTTATGCGTATTTGTTGATATTCAAATCAAACATTCATTGAGGAAGAGGTATATTTATATCGAGCTGAACACGGACAAAAAACAGCACTCAGCTGAGTAATCCGAGCGCTGTTCTTTCTATCAAAACTTTTACTTTGCTCGTAAGTCAAATAGTAAACGCAAAAAGGACAAAACAAATTGAGAAAGTAAACGTCTTGTAGCAAACAAAACATAACGGGAAAGAGAAAACAAAAAGAGTACTTTAGGTGACTAAAAAGATCAAGCTATTTTTGCTCTAATTCGGCAGGTTTATAATAGTATAGCGTTGTTCATTAAACTATATTAAATGTATAGTACTTATTTCCTCCGATATATTATCAGTGATCCTATAAATTCGTCAATTCATCTTGCATGGTTAAAGATTTATATATCGTGGTAAAGAATCACCATTTTCAAGCTACTCTGAGTTAGCCTGATTTTTCGTTTTTTATCATTATTTCTTCTACCTTAGTTTAACAGTGGTCTGTTGTTTTTGTTGTGGTTTTCTCTTCACACTCGCATCAGGGAGTGCTACGAATGTTACCCGAAGCCCTGGCTCCCGATCTGCTGCCCCGCCAAGAAAAAGGAGCCGATCGACTACGACCCGGACGATATTCCCGGTGACTCTAGACGTCGCCGTTTGACGAATTCAGCCTGGGACGACGGCTGGCAAGACAGGGGACAGCGGTGGCGCCCGCGGAGGCCCAGGCCCGATTCTGAGACTCCGCCAGCGCGGGAGACCGAGACGTCCGTCCTACCCGGACACCCCATGGCGCTCTTAAAAGTGAATCTCGCCTGTAAGCCGTACGCTCCCGAATAAACGCCCACCCCCGCCCTCACGGTGGGGAGACAAAACGAATTGGCAGCGAACCTTTTCTCCAGAGTCCTACAGTCCGTATAAAAAGGACCAAGAAAAGATTTTGAATTAAAACTGTACTCTCTGGAAGTCGTTCAGTGGGTCAAAGGGAACACTATTCCACGCAGGTAGGAAGCCGGAAACTATAACGCCACTTATTAAGTATAAAACATTGAAAACAAAAAACTGACTATTTTTCACATTCTCTCCTTTAAATGCTTCTTGCCTCTTCATTGTGATGCGTGCCGTAGTGCCCAAGCGCGTCGTCCGAATCCACCTCTGGACTAAAATGCTCGTCAAGAACCACCGCGAATATTTGGATTTGCGTTCGGGGTCAATCAGTGCCCTGAAGTACATTGCCGAATCCTCACAATGTCCAAAGCCCTAGATATTATAGCTTGCGTCACACCTCTCGCGAGCGAAGCCGAAGCTGCAAACACAAGCACGCTGCCACGAACAATAGAAAGCTGAAACAGGGGTCCCAACCAGAATTGGGAAGTAATCCGTTACAAGTAGCGGATTACTTGTACTCCGTTACTTTTCAAGTAATTTTGTAATTATTATATTACTTTTTTGGTAAGTAATTTGTAATGTCGCTACAAAATATTGGTAACGAAATAATTTAATTACTCGTTCACTTTTGCAAAAATATGGGCATAATACAGCAGCTGGAGCGATACGAGCAGAACATTAAGCAGCATAAAGTGAGCAAGTTTAACGAAATAGAAAGCATCAGGAAGAGGAGAATAGCCGAACAGAAAACCCGACTTTTTGCATGACCGGTCGCTAGGACAAATAGAAAAACGGGCAAGGCATGTACAAATATACGAAAGACAAAGATCAAGTAAGACAACGCCGACTAGGCTCTCCGTCGCCTTCCATCTTGTTTTTCTTCTTCTCCCAAGCAGGAGAAATGTCTTCGTGTTTAATTTTTTCTTTTACATTGTTTCACCCTTTCCAACTTCTTCGATGTCTCCCGCCACCTGCACAGACATAAAACGCGAGTCCGTTCCCCTCGATTCGCGGGTTCACAGCTCGCGTAACAGACGATGTAGCCTCGGCGCGCGAGGGGTCGTATTCTTTTTGTCTCTGATGTGCGCTACTGTACTGTCAACATGAAGGGTGCGCGCTAGGTCTAGGGCGCCTTCAATGTCCTGTTTAGCGTGATGCCACCCATTGTAGTACCCAATGCCGACAACACACTCTCAGGGGTAAAATGCAAAGAAATCGACGAAAACAAAAGGTCGCCAGAGTACCGTCAGCGCCGAGAAACGCGTGCAGGGACACGCTCTTTCACGCGCTTCTGAACAAAAAGAAAAATAAACGTGTGGGACAAAATGGCCAAATTTCTCCACTCTAAGCAAGAAGGCACCCTGAGGTTAGACCATCTAGGGGTGCTGACAGAGGGAGAGAGAGAACGCGTAATAGTGGTGTTATCCTCTATTGATTTGTGAGACCGATGGCCACTGCTTCTCTCGCTCTCTATTCCCTCCCTCCCCTGGCCTCCACGAAGATTGGTATGACAGTGAGAACCGATGAACGATCGATAGCCCGTAACCGCCACTTTTTTTCTGACTGGTCGCGTTTTCGGTCATGGAGTGTCCGTCGTCTCCATGGCCATCTCTAATGAGATGTTCAAAATTCAGGGCATTAAGGAGAACGGAAACCTAGAGCTCCAATGCCTACTTTGCTAGTACAAAGAAAAGAAAACACATTGTCACCAGCAAGAACAACAAACTGTAATTTACGGAAGACACATCAAGGTGAGCTGGGACACCAGCATTCGTGCATTGGCTATACAGTGTAACGTTAGAACCAGGTTTTTCTTTTTCTTGTGAATAGCAGGCGAAACACCTGAGTCAAAAGGGAACTTTCGTAGATCGCTTCTTTAGCTCCGTTTCTCGTAGCGGAGGTAGACGGTGCTACTGAGCATGCGCACCGCATAGCTTTGTCTGCACGATTCCTGGGATCATTTCCTGAGGCCGTAAGCTAGCGGGACGGCGGGTGTGGGTGGCAGCTTTCGGTGCCTTTTCAGCTTACAGGTGAACGGAGTGCAGCTACACTATTTCTCTGAAATAAAATATTTTATTTTTACAAGGACTACCATATATCGGGCTTATGAGAAACAATATGTAAGTGTTGCAGAACGTTTTTGAAAAATATCAAACTTGTTTCTATTGTTTTATGGGTAAGTGTACGCAAAAAGTAACGTGAATGTAATTTGCCACGTAACGAGTAAAGTAATCCGTTACTTTTCAGCGAAAGTAATTTGCAACGGTAATTCATTACATTTGAGGCTCGGTAGTTTGTAATTGTAATCCATTACAGTTTTGAAGTAATAAGCCCAACCCTGGTCCCAACGCCCTTGGTCCCGCGAAGAAAAGTGTTGCACTGCGGAGGCTCGGGAGTTCTGCGCCTGCGCATTGCGACAAGCAGTGCGACGCCCGACCAACGAGGTAGAGGGGCTTAGGAGTGATAAACCGGAAGTTCGGAAGTGGCACCCCCCGGTTGCCGCCATTTTTTACACAAAAGTGACCACACGTCACGTGACCTCACAAGAGCCGTGACGTCACCGGTAAGATGGCAGCGCCCAGAGCTGGCAAATGCGAGTTTGCTCGGTGCGCGGTAGCCGCGATATGTAGCTGCTTTCCGACGACTTCGGTCTTCTTCCTGCTCGCTGACGCAGGTATAATGTGAAAATATGAAGGAATGAGACTTCATACCCTGTTTCCGCAAGATCGCCCTGGATCATCTGGATATTAACACCTGTGAGACAGCATCAGCCGTATCGCCGTACCGGTGCTCGGATTCCCGGATGTGTTCGAGGATCGATAGAACTTTGAGTGCTTTTAGCAGGAAATTTTCGCATTCTCTTAGCTTTGTTTGAACGGTGGAATGTCTGAGAATCGACGTGAAATATATGCGTTGGACGTAGGGCCTAGGGGAATTCGTTTCAGCCCTAGGTAACTGCATAATCACAGCCAACTTAAAGCGAGGAAGCTCCGGCGATCTTTACGTTTTGTGCTAATCGACGATTCTACATTCGATCGCTTTTCTTCCTTCTTTTGTGAGTGCGAAGAGCACACTTATTTTCAGCTGCGAGGATGACGTTTTATTGAGTGGGGGGATGAATAAATCGTTGCGGGCACCTGCTTCAATGCTATTCGACTTGCTATTTTTGGTGTACGCATAGATTAATTGCACATTTTTCTCTTTCATAGGTTTTATTGCAGCAATACTTTTTTCCATCAAGAGTGCATTGTATTAGTCGGTCAATTATTTACTTGTTCTAATTACCTGTACAAGATGATTCATATTTGTGTTCACCCTTTGCCCGAAAAGCAGTCTTGTTGAAAAATGTTGACTACCATTCCTTTCGGTCTCTTCACTAGACTTCTTTCTAAAGTGTGGGCTGCCTATACTTCGTACTACCATAACCTGGAAAAGGGCAACCGCCACAGCCCCCTCGTGCCAATGAGATTGACGGAGTAAAGGCATGCGAGAAATCTGTGCTTACGAGCACTCTGATGATATCTTGTCATGTGCCTCTGTCCAATATGTATACTGACTCACCAAGACTGTAGCCTTCGCCGCTTGTCAAATTGTGATGGAACGAATTACAGTAGCTACTACTCTAATGGCCCAAGGCCTTCATAATTTGGGCATTTGTTCGACAAAAATGTTATGTCCGCCATCACTGTGAACGCGGCTGAGCGCCTATTGGACTGGAATGCTGCATTTACGTTTGACGTGAACTGGGGTATATTCGTGACAATTGTGTTGCTGATGGGGTATATATGGTGACAATTGTGTTGCTTGATGGGGTTTTGCAAAGGGTCTATTGTGTCATAGGTATTGGAAGTGTCCTGCTGTATAACAATGCATGAACACATACCATTAAACTAAATGCTCAGAGGTGTGTTTGTTTTTGCAATTAACAAGTTACAGCAGTGTACTTTAATGTTATTATCATGTGCGTAGTTTTAAGTATCCTCTCTGCAATGCCTACAAAGGCCCCTGGACAGAATAAATTAATAAATAACATTTTCACATCACTGGAGTTGGTTTTCGGATGTGCCATATGTTCAGGAGAAGTGTAACGAGTGCAGCCCAGTGCAACCAGTCTGGTATGTCCCATTAATCAATATTGAGGGGTCAGAGTTGCGAGTGTCCTTAAAATTTCCAGCATGTGCGGTGAACACAATTTGTTGTGTAGAGACTCTGAAGGCGTAAAGGCGAGCGGAAATACGTTTATTAGGTTAGTGTATCAAATATGTTGATTTCCACTTGATTACGTAATTATTGGTTCTTTGCAAATGGTTCCATAACGAGTTCTTTCTGCAACAGTCTCGTGTCAGGCGTTCAGTCATAGTACCTGTGCTGCTTGTTGTCGGATGATGCTCCTGGCACGGTGTTCAGTTTGGTCGAGTGGCAACTTTGACCGACTGATGCCGTCTTGTAATCATACGTCATGTGCGGCCACTGACAACTGATGCACTGAAGCTGCAGGACTGGCTTCTAATCCGCAAATTTTCCTGGTAGTTTTCTGCATCAATGCAGCAAGCTCGGGCATGTATGAATGCTTCGGCATTGGGGTGTCTCGTTGAATCGGCATTTAAAAGTAACGGGTAGCCGATGGCGGTCGTCGTGCCTTTGTGGCATAAGTCGCCCTCGGATCGTCAGATGCCGCTTCACTCGAAGAAGACTATAGATGGATAGCCTGTCGAACTTGTTCCGAAACAATCTCCGCAATAAAATAAAAGCCGGGCAACTGATGGCAGGAAGTAGCTTCCTGGTCTCCTCCCGGACAACGTCGTGGATGTCGCGGATGCCTGGAAGGCTGGCGTCGAAGTTGCAGCTGGACGACTCGAGTGTCGAGAAGCTGGGAGTTGTTGATAGCGAAAGGCTCGGGCCTGCAGTGTACATTCAATGTTGGAAGCCGCGGTGATATGAACCCTTCGACTGTTGTCGTGGTGTTGCGGACAAGGCTGCCCGAGGTGTTGTACCTCACATGAGGGACATGGGATTCTTAGCTTCTTGTGTTCTGTAACATCAGGGTTGGCGTGGGTGCTCGATCACGCCCAAAACATCTTCCACGAAGGCGGTGACGCTCTCGTTGGGGTTGCATCCTGGACAGAATCAGGAATTCGGCTCTCCCTGGTCAATGTTGGCTGATGAACGTGCACTTCAACTCGATCTTGCGAACTTCCTACGACGGTAAGGAGGATTCGTGGTTCTCAAACCAGTGCCTGGCAGTTTCTTCCACGAGAAGTATAGGTTCTGCAGGAGCTGGTTGTCCGTCTAGCCACTGTGGCGGGCGACACGGCCATATATTTCAATTCAGCCCTCGACGTCTTCATACACCTTGCGTGAAAGGGCATCGGAGTGTGAGGTGCGACGGGCATGCAAACGATGATGGGAGCGGACGTGGTTAATTGCTGCTACAGGTTTGTCATTGTTGGCTCAGTCAGCTTCGGTTTTTCTGGCAAAAGACCGAATTCCGGTGGTTCTTGCTGGTAGCAGCGACTGGCTCGGATTTCAGGTTCTTCGTGGTGCATTTCCAATGGTTCGTCCTTGCGGTACTCGCTCGTCTTGCGGTTTTTTTGCTGGGCTTGGGATAGGACTTGGTTCACGGCTCGCCGGGCGTTTAAGACGCGGGATAATCCGCTACCCGTGTCTGAATTGTTATCGGACAACTCGGCTGAGGAGTCGCCAGGGTCCACACAGAGTGAAGGGCTATGGGTAGAGCGTGCAGCACCTCCACCAGAAGATACGATGACAGCTGAGCATGGCCTGGAACTTTCCAGAATAGTAAATATTGATAGAAATTAGGACTGGAGCAAGCATCTGTGAGGACTGGAGCAAGCATCTGTGACAATATAACAAAAAAGACAGAAGAGAGTCTATCCTGACCACTAAAAAAGCTGCATTGTATTTAGAGGCATTCTGTTCCGAATAAATTCTCTCCTTCGGGGTTTGGCGACTGCCGTGGACGAACTGAACTGAAATGGATGTGGAACCACTTTTCTGGTAATGAGCCGCTGCAGACTGTCGTCTCAAAGCGGCGTGAACGGGTGGACTGGGTAGGTAACACGCGCAATAAAATGTCCATACTGCTTGCAATTCGCGTACCAAGTGTTGATGAAACTTGTGTTGACGAAACGTGCGACAGACAAGCGGAATCAATACCAACTGCAACACCTGTGCTCCGTGAAAGTGCACGTCTACGCCAGAACAATTTAGGAAGCAGCACAGCATCACCTAAAGCACGGCACAGGAACCACCAACTTGAAGCACTTGAAGGCAGCTCTCCTGTGCGCCGCACAACCAAAGTGAGCCTTCGGTCGTTTGAACGAAGCGGCACCACGATTGCGCACTGCCAAGCACGACTCTGCAATTTCCGTCGCTAAACTGCGTATCCAAACATATTGCACACGCTTCACTGCAGACCTCGAAGATTCCGATGGTCAACGAGAGCACAGGAACGTCGCCTTAAAATTTACTTGCGGTATCCGAATCAATCCGAGGTCCGATCAACGTAGGGCCGTTTGTCTCTTGCACACCGTTCCTCCTTCTGTTCACGTTATACCTACGTCAGACACCACGCTGAACTCTGAAGTCACTTTAGACCGGCCTCCATATGACGGCTTCCGCGTCTGGAAATCAACTCGCAGACACGAACGACAACAAACAACGCATCCGACAAGCTCCGGCCCAGCTAGGACCAGTCGCTGCCTGGGCGCTGCCATCTTTCCTGTGACGTCACGTATTTGGTTTGGTCATGTGACGAGTGGTCACATTTGCGTACAATGGCAGCCGCCTTATGGGGGTCACTTTCGAGTGCAGACCGGAACCCCGGTTTATCGCTCTAAGCCCCTCTACCTCGTTGCGCCCGACGGCATTTGCACTGGACGTGCGCACGGGCTCGGCAAGGATGCTCAAGACCGGGACTAACCAGGAGCTCTCCCTTGTAGCTTTTGCTAAGCCAGCACTTCGTTGCTTGCCTGGAGCTTTATTATTTATTTATGTATTTATTTATTTATTTTGTCTTTTATTTGTTTATTTATTTATTTGGTTCTTCGTGCTCCAAAACGACCGAAGATTTTGTATGAGACACTTAAGTACAAAAATATAGCATGCTTACAGACAGTTACACATTTATAACAACTGGCATACATCCATGCATACAAATCATATAGAAAAGGTTTAAAAGCGATACGGTAGCTATGCGATACTACAGAGTAACTCAACTTCGCATGATTACAGTATGCACCACAATGCTCTTAATTAACAATAATATTTAAAGAGTTGTTGGACATGCCATTAAGATTACGTTGCATGCGGGTAAATGGGACGTAGCTTTTTCCTGATAGAAAAGGATAAAATGGATAGGCATGTTTACTAGCACGGACACATGCGGGGAAATTCACCGAATATAACACAGCACTATGAAGTTGACCATGAATCATTTTATTAAGAAACAATACGTCTCGCATGACTCCTCCGCTTGATAAAGATTTAAATTGAGATTTCTAAGAATGTAGGCATAATCATAAAAATACTTTCTCTAGAAATACCAATCAGAAATCATACGAATGAGCCATGTTCTAAACATGTTCAATTTGTTCTGATTTGGATACTGTAAAATAGTTCCATACAGCACTGGCGAACTCAATCCTGGAACGAATCAGGCTACAAAAAATACGAATTATATACGAGACAGAAACTTCATCGTCAAAAAGATAAGTCATGCCCAACAATTTAAAAGAAGAGTTAACAATCTGGGATACATGAAAAGAAAAAAGAATGATGGCTATCGAAATAAACACCAAGGTCGCGAACTGTATTGACGCGTAAAACAGGAGTGGTACCGAGAACGTACAGTCCTTAGAGAGATCGGTTTGCCGTGTTCAACACATTGGTAACCGTGGTTCTTCTCAGGAGTTGATCGCTAAATTATTGGATAAACACCACTCATGCACACGCGACACATCGTCCTTGAAATATGCACAGCCAGCGGGTGACCCGACGTTCGTAGGTAGTCCCATCTATGACGTCGAGACTAGGAGTTGCCTCGCACCTTGACGTCGCTATACTTCGTTTCATCCTTAAAGAGGCGACGGCCAGTTCGCGCTATCCTCTTTTCCCCCACTTCCTCCTCTCTACCCTCTGCTACCCTGTCCACCGTTGTCTGTTTTCCTCCTTCCCCATGGTGAGGAGGATCTTCTGCCCTTGCAGAATCTCGCTTCTAGTCGTCGGCCTTTAGCCAGTTAACTGGCAATATAAGAAGCAATGAGACATATACTCGTTCACCTTAGAACCGAAGTAAAACAAGTCCGGCCGGTGGCGGAGTGTTCTGGGTTTCCACCAATGAAATGGCGCGATATCGCGTAGATTTCACCACTCTCCGTCGGGGAGGTGGTGGGATCCACAATTAGAGACCGAATCGCCAAAAGGAATTTAGCACTGCAGCATCCTCTAGTGCAAAAAAGCTAGAAGATACCTCCCGTTAAATAGCGTTTGTTTTTGATAAACATGCTTATGCTATGCACAATTTTGCATCGCTTTTTTAAACTGTTTTCAATAGACATATCTTTGTATATCTAACATTGTTTATACCGTCGGCTTTCTAAAAACACCATGAGAGAAAAAATAAACGTCTGCCAGTTTTAGCGTATTTACAGTTTTTAACGGCAAACATGAAGCGCTAAAGCAAAAAGATCAGCTGACATCATCGACATCGCCGCAAACTTGATGAACTGGGATTGATCAGATCTTTTTCTCTCTATTACCCTCTCTGCTATGACCCTAATGGAACGGTCTATAGAAGAGGAGGTCATGAATGATCCCTGTGAACCTGGACCTGCAAAAAATTTCGAAACCCCATTTGTGCGGCTTGTTGCGGACATACTGTCCCAGGTTTCCTGCACGTGTGCCTTTGTAGGCTACCATCACCTCGTCAATGCTGTGCTTGCTTTCTGCTGGAATATTAAACAAAATTGTGTTCTCAGGTTTTCAAACAGAGGCCGCACATGAAGAACCGCTCACTACTCTGCAGGTTGAGCAAGGTTATCTGCAAAGTGCACGTAACGTCTCAGTGCCTGAAACCTTTTCAACGGCATGTCGTCAGCGACTGGGGGAAATCGTCTGTCCAGTGACCAGCAGTCTTCCAGTGAAGGAACATTGTAGGCGCCCATAGCACGAGTAAACCCAAGAAGCTTCGGATTTCCTCGGGCGTTGTTGCTATAGAAGTTCCTTGCTGTTGTGTGCTGTATAAGTTTGTCTGGAAGGTTCTCAGGTCAATCAACTCGGCTGTGAACATGGACGTGAAGTAGGCGTACGGTGTCACCACCTCATGAGGTGGCTCGTGGACCTTTTCTGGAACTTGCAGGTTGGGAATGTCAGCTCTGTTCTCATTTTCTTGATCTGGCACGACCCTTACTTGGTCTCTGTGGTCCCTCATCCTCCTCATCGTCAGGAACGGGAACGGGAACGAGCGCACGGCTACGGCTCTTTTTTCTTTTTGGAGGGCAGGTGCTAGCAGCTGTGAGCGAGCGTTGACGACCGCGATGAACTGGTTCCCGCATTGGAATCAAAAGTTGTGGTCGCGCATTCGTCTTTGCTTTGGTGACCTTTCTGGTGTGTCCGCACCTTCTGTTTCACGAGGTACGTCGTCATCGCTTGAGTCAAGCTCAGAAGTCACTCGGGTGCAGCGAAACAAGCGCTACACCTCGCTCCGCTCTGGGTTTCCCGTAGAACGTAGTCTTGTCCATGGCTACAAAAAGAAATTTACTCCTGAATTGCAACCAGATCAATAAGCAGAGTCTTATTTCTAAATGGATATTACCTGCTGCCTGCAAAATCATCTCTAAGAAACCACGCGGGAACTAGGACATAAAGCAACAGCGCACTAGAGAAACAGATACTCTAAAGTCGCAAGCACACACACGCACACACAACAATAAGGCACTTACACAGCGCTTTGTAAGTGTTTTCTTTTTGTGCTTAGGACATGAAATGTACGCCTAAATGTTACCCACCACTTTAGTTTTAATACGAGCGCTATTGTCGATAAATAATTTCAATACCAAAGCCGTAGCGGCATGCCTGCAACACTTTCGCTGTACCAGCATAAGGTGCGCCTCTTTGCCCTGAACTGGCAGCTCAACAATTTTGTCGACTATGATCGCGGACCGCCTGCTAGTCTTTCAAGCACCTAAACATAACAATATTTCTATAGCCGTGTTCCTGATGCATGTTCTTTCGAGGGTGTAAAATATGAATTCGCTCACCTGAGATAAACGCTTCCCACAGCGGCCAGAATGCGGCCAATACGGAGAACGCCGGAGAATGACAAAACCCGCGCTTTTGGCCATTGAATCAGCAGCATGCGCCCTTTGTTAATAGTTTTATCAACTATAATAAAAAACATGAGTCTCAAAAACGCTAAATTTAGCGGCGTGTGTTTGTATTTTGATTCCGCCTTATTTTAGTGTCCTTTTGACTTAGGTCTACAATATTGTTCATCTGCGGGTTAAAGGGTTAAGACGCAGCCGACGCTACGGAACTGATGGGACAAATCAGACCGCGTCAAAAGTGCACCATCATGGTGTTCGTCGTGTTTCTGTACGTGGTCTATCATCGCTGATCCAATCATAAACATAAAAGGCCTAGTGACTTGCGCTTTTCACGCTGCTTGATGGTCCCATAGATAGGGTGCGAGAGAAAAAAGGAGCCTTCTTTTAAGACCCGATTGCTCTGGTCGGGGTAGGCTTCGCTTCACAATTGGTCATTCAAAATAGATGAAAACATGAGCCGTGGCGCCACGCCTCAGTTGAGATAAAGACTCTCTCCCCTTCTCCCTTTCATACTCGGTAGTTTATTGGGCCCATAAAAATCATTTCTGTAAAATGTCAGCGAAAATCAGCATATCTGCTACTAGAACGTCTATCAATAGAAATCAGTGATGGACAATGAGAAGTCAACGCGATTTAAATCGTGATTTGAATCAAGCCTAGTTTACTATGATGATTTAAATCAAACCATTACACGCAAAAAAGATCATAACTTTTTTGCCCGTTTTTTTTTAACGCTTTCTGTGTTTTAAAGTGGCGATGCAGGCAGAGCTGGTTTGTGATGCGACTGTACACGGCGGGCATAAAAACATGACGAGGAAGGTGTTTACATAGGAATGAGGTGGCTTTTTATCGAGGCACGTGTCGGCACCATGCATAGTGGTGTGGATTGTTACTCTCGATGTTCTTCCTTTTCTTAGCTATTCAGTTGAAGTCCAGCGCTTGTACCGTCTACACCTTCCTCGTCTTTGCTTTTTGTGCACTGTTTCTAGCTCTTTCTGTGCGTTGCTTTCTGTGGGTATTCGTTTGTACAGAAAGATCAAATAAAAATATCAATAGCTGAACTTGATGAACACGAGCTAAAGAGCGGCGCTTTTTCTGAGCAAATCAAGGCGGCTAAAACTGAACGCGTTCTGCAATTCAAGAAAGAAAGTAAAAACGCTTAAATCGTCTTCTTTCGACCTCCAAGATCACGAATATCATAATTCCGAAATTTGATAAATACCTTTCCAGTTGATCCTCCGTTTCCCAAACGTTTCGCAGCTGACTGTCTTTCAAAAGCGGTGCCAGGACACATAGCTTGGCCGTGTGAGAGTTGTTTTCACTGCTTGGCACAGAGCAAGTGGTACCACCAGGCATGTTGCTCCTGTTACCCAAGAAACATGATAGTATCTTCAGCTGACATCTCGAATACCACAGAAAGAATTTGTGAAGGAACTACCAGTTGCACTGGCTGACACAACACATCTGAGTACTTGCTAGGATAGGGAACCTCCCAACCGACAACCACTGACAAGGACGATATGAAGCTGCGCAATGCGCGCTTACAAGACGCGACAATCAACCGCCGGCGCTCGCAGACAGCCGATAGACGCAAGAGAAGCTGCGATGGAGCTGCTGCCACGACCGTGTGGCTTGATCTAGCTTTTCAAATGCCTGCGCTTCCGTAAAAACGAGACGACAAACCATGCATCATGCGCTCGCGACGATGAACCGCCGACTCTCGCAGGAGTGAGGTTGCTTTGCTGGGCGGGCGGTTGTTTACAAGCGCTGCCTAAGATACGCCGCCGAACGCTCGAACGACATTGCAGTCATTCGAAGGGCACATTCCTCGCGACTACAAAGCATCGTCCCTCATGTTGAGCAAGCAAACAACACTCGTGAGCCCGACGTTCAAAAGGATTGTCAACACAGCGAGCATTAACGGCCAAACCGAAGCGCACTCGGCTTGGCGTCGCGATTGCCAACTTCGTTGCTCTAGCTTCGCCGGTAACATTTGTATTGATGTTTGAGAACGCTTTCTTGGGACTGTATGCGCGATCAAATAAACTAGAATGAGCAAGCTTAGAGCGCGATTGCGCGTAGTGGCAAAAGCAGTACTTACCTCAGAAGCGGCGTGCGAAGTGGTTGGTGTCCGTCGGCGCCCGCGTTGAGAACAACGAAAAACGAGGAAAACACTAGATATACGCCAAACGAAATACAGCACTCAGAACGGAACAAAGGACACCTATAAGCAATAAAAGTGCACTTAGATATAGGTAAAGAAAACGAGGCAATCAAAACTAAAACGAGAATATTAAGGGCACGTCGACGGCGAGGTAAGGCGATTCGAAGGAAGAGCGGCCAGCGCGTATACACAAGTTCCCACAATTCCTGCAGCGCGACTGGGACGCATAGATAAAACAGCAAAAGGTCCATTAAAGAATAGCCGGGGGAAAATATAACCATGTAGGCTGCAGCCTGAGTAGTTATTTCCTGATTTCTTTAAATGCATTAAATTACCTTGCATGTACTAGTAACGGATTCTACATTTCAAAAACTTCCCATTTCCACAGTTAAGAAGAAACGCTTTCAATATTCTAGGGTTTTCCAATAACCAGCTAAATAAAATTGATATTTTCTCCATCCCGGCAGTGTCACAATTAATAATGGCAACACAGGCGAGAAAACGGTCGACATAAAAGCGGAACAAAAGCCAGCAAAACGTTGAAATGCTTTAAAATGTATACCACCTGCATAGGACACGCCTGAAAATATAGTCCACTGCTGCTCCTAAAATGTTCAACTCGGACCAAGAATACAGGAACAAATTGTTCACTGGATGAAATAAACATTGAATGGTAAAAGACCATCTTGCATAAAAATTTGAATTCTAGGTGAGCTTTCCTCTGGGTCTGTCTAAATACTGGTGATCTTTTTTCCGGGCCCGCACACAAGTGTGTGAGCTTTTCTCCAGTGAGCTTATATCCGCTGAGCTTTATTCCGGGGCTCGTTGTAGTCCGCCAATATCAAGACCACGAACGGCCTGCGGGAAACACGCATATTTCGAGGACCGCAGCCCCGCACAAGACATGAAACTGAAACGACGATTCGGCGGCGGAAACAAGCAACGGATCCGGGAAACGAGGTCAACTGCTCATTCGGGAATAGTCCATTCGGAAGACATGGTCGTAGAGACATTCCACTCAGGTTGCGGGGCGATGTGGGGGAGCGAGGACGGATACGCTGTTTTGAAGGAACGAAAGAGTCACCTCAACCAACGGTTCACCGCTGTTTTTTTTTTTTTTTGCTTGCATAGGTCCAGGGAAAGGAAGGACGGAGAGGAGAAAGCAGACAGAACGCTGGAGAGAGGAGGAGGTTTTTCCCTCTCCTCTCTAGCTTTCCGTCTGCTTCCTCCTCTCCAATCTTCAATTCCCTCGCCCTACCTTCTTCAAATGAAACTTACTATGTAGCGCACTCAAAAAAAAAAAAACGTCGCTTTTTTTTTTTATGCGGTCGACTTAGTTTATTTGCGCGCTGTTCCTTTCGTGTCGCAAAACGAGCGTGGCTGAACACGACCAAACCAACCCGAGATCAACAACACCTCCTTGTCGGAAACAAACTGAACGTACTTATACAGGAAGGAAAGATGAGCATGAACTTACTCGATAATAAATTAACGGTTACCCGACATTTCATCGAACGCCAACTCATCGAACGCCGTTTCATCGGCAGCTGTTTCATCAAACCACTTGACGCGGTTTCATCAAGTCGCTTGACGCCGTTTCATTGCATTTCCCTTTACTGAAATTAAAATATTACCATACCGTTTACATAATTTAGATCGCTTTTGAAATAGTTCTAACGCCGCTCTCGGATCGAATCACCAGAAATAGAATTACTTCTCCGGACAATTGGTTTCCACCTAAATCTTGGTTTCTGAATTATAAAATGTAGCTATAATATCAAAACTTGAGTGGGTATGCGACTTATTCTTTTCTGGTGAGGTAAGGGGCTGTCTTCCATGACACGCTTTTTCCCAGCGCATCCTCTTATTTGTTTACGCTTAAAGGCACTTTCTCAAAAGTGGATGAGCTATTCTCCGCAGTACCTTTCTTATTTCATATACGTTTCTTTACCTGTGTTTTCATTCTATCCTTGGGGAATACCTTCACTTTTAAGAACATATACAGTATGTCGAGAATCCGGCAGGTCCACGGTTCAGTCGGTTACAATAAATTACCAAAGAGGAAAACAGGTCTCTTTCTTTTTCTATATCATGCGACATGGAGCGAGACCATTGCTTCGAGAACGCGTCTTCGTTTTGAAGCAAAATACATTTCATCAACGGCGAAGATACGCCCTTGAACGGACCCGCGGTCATCACTGCGTCACTGTTCTCAGGTTTAAAAAGGTGTCGTTAGTGTTCCCGTTTTTAATGCGAAAGCATTAATCGTTCCATGGAGCGAACAGGCATCATCAGCTTTTGAAGCCGCGCCAAACGGCACCTAAACTTCCCTGTTCCAATGGAGCAAAGTGAAGCAGCGATCTGACGGATAGGCTTCCATTGGCTAGCGCGCGTAGTTTCAAGTACAGTGCCCAGAGCGCGTCTTCGACTGGTGTGTTTAGCGTCCTACGCAGCCCATACATCAAAAGTGGCCCCGAAGTGGCAACAAATGACGTCACAGAGGCCGAAATATCATGCTGTTGCATGTCGCGATCGTGGCAGTTGGTCGTAGAAATGCTAAAGAGAAGGCTGCAAGTAGCACAACCTAACCCAAGTGTCGCTGTCGACACGGCGTCCCAACCTGTGGCTGTTGATGCTTCAGTGGACTGTCGCATTGGAGAGTGACCTGCAGCAGAACAGGCGTCTGCCACACAAACCACAGCTGTTGGGACGCCGCCAGGATCGAAACTGGCGACAGCTTGACATTTTTATGACGTCATCAGGCGGAAATCGAGGGACCGCGTTTTTAAACGCGGTAAACACACCAGTCGGAGACACGTCCAGGCACCATAGTTTCAAGGAACGAGGCCCGCATTGGCTCTCGCGCGGCGTAGTTCCAAGGGACGCCACCAGAGAAGCCCTCTCCATGGCGGCGCAGCGCACGCAGCCGCCCGGCCGCCGGTAAGAGCTGGGGGCCTGGCCGCACAGCCCGCTCGGGCCAACTCCAGAGAGGCTGCATGGCCGAGCTCACCGCGGCGCGGCCACTTCACGAGAGCGCACGCTCGGCCGTCGGCCGCTACCTCGGCAATTGCGAAACGTGGCCGTCCACGCCACTGCGCCGCAGACGGACAAAGGGAGCGGAAGAACGACATTCATGCTTTCGCATTCGCAACTCATAAGAAGTGCTTAGGTGTGCTCGGACTTTTTATTCGCCACATTATCAACGAAAGTCGTCATTTACTGGAAAAGAATAAAAATAGGAAGAAAAAAATAAACATTCTATTTTTTACAAATTTTGTAAATTTAAAAATCTACCTTTTTCAGTTATCACTGGACTCATGCGCCAACTCTGAGAGAAGGGAGGAAAGGGAAAGGTGCCATTTTAGGCGGCTCTTTCGTCCACTCAGTCGCGCAGACAGTGCTGGTTCGGCTTGACCCCACCGCAATTCTCGCGGCTTGGCTTCATAGTTGTCATGCCTCACCACTGCGCAGCGGTAGGTTGCACACATAACAGCAAAAATGGTTCAAATGCGAACTTTTATAGGTTTCCAGCAGCCTTTTGCGGGTCTGCACGAAGACACTTGATGTCAAACACTCCGCCCATTTTGCCTCGCTTTCAAAAGCCCCGGTTTCAGAAACCTATGGCGCGAATCCGCCGCGTCAGCTGGCCGGGTCCTCAACGTGACGGCGGGACATTCTGCTTATAAGTAGAAGAGAGCAAGTGTGCGCACGAGGTTGTGTAACGTGTAATCATGCCGTACTCAAATAAAAAATAACTGGATAAATCTTTCCGTTATTAGGCGCGCGCTATACATACATTGACGTCTTGCCACGTTAAAAATGAAAAAAAAAGAAAACAGAAAATATCAGTCACTGGCGAAACATTTAAAGGGTGAGAAATGGATGCAGGACTTACGGCGACAGAACCCTTGCTGAACACCTTGGCAACCAACCGTAAACTCGCCTGTTCGCACGGCCTACTTTGTCGGAGGTCCGTAGACGTGCTGAAATGCAAGGAGAGAATGTTTCTAACATACCGTTTCTTACTTTCTGACCGATGCAGGCAAGCCTTGCCGATATCAGGACCACCCGAATTTTACCCCGTCACGAGTTTGTTTACACGGCCCCGGGTACGGCGATGTCCCGTGCGCTCGCGCGGTACACAGGACAGCGAAGTGACGAGAATGCAGTAAGCTTGAATAATTTAGGCGATCAACCAGAGCAAAATCAGCTGTTTGTAGTAGCCTGGCCTCATAAACGGAGCTCACAAACTCCGTACAAGGTGGACAGTTGGGTCCGGATCGAAACAGGTCACCATCACTTTCCTTACATAACACGGCCTTGAAAGCCGATCCCTTTTTTTCAGTTGCTTGCACGACGCGACACCCAAGTGACGATTGAGTGACTCGAAGTCGACGGTAGAAATCGATGCGGCGTCGGCGGTCTATCCATAATTCAAGGTATAAAGACGAACAAGGTCGTCTGTATCGTAGACAGCGGCTTTCGTGAATCCTTCAGGGTCGTCCTCAATCATTTTCTTAAAAAACACATACCCGCGAAGCGACGACAGAACGACACGTTCAGAGTTGCGAAAGACGGAACAACGCCACCAGAGAAAACACGTATGCACACGGATCGGGAGACACGCCAGGCCATGGCGCAGACGACGGAGCCCCCAAAAGTGTTTCGAGAGGTTCCCGCGAGGACGCGCCACGATCGTGGCCAAACTCTGAAAAAGGCCTATTATAATGAATATGATAACAGTGCTATCCTTCCGGTGCTAAAAAGAAAAACTATTTTCTAGGTGTAGATTCCCTTCTGCTTAAGTAGGCGGCGTTCGATGAAACGTCTTCGATGAAATGGTGTTCGATAAAATGGCGTTCGATGAAACGGCGTTCGATGAAACCGCGTTCGATGAAACGGCTTCGACGAAACGGTGTTCGATCAAACGGTGTTTGATGAAATGTCCGGACCCATAAATTGATATTATATGTAGATAGGAACATGAATAGAAGAATACTAAGTATTGCTTTACAAACCTTTATTTTATGTTAGATTTAGTGTCCGAAAGAGTCGCCAGTTGCGTTGCGTTAGCTCTCGTAACGCTATATTCGGCACCGGGTTGCAATCGTGCTACTAAAACATGAAAGCGCGGCTCCGCGGTCGTACTGGGTCCGGACATTTCATCGCACACCGTTTCATCGAACACCGTTTCATCGAAGTCATTTAATCGAACGCCGTTTCATCGAACGCAATTTCATCGAACACCACCTACTCGAGCAGAAGGAATTCCGCATCTAGGAAATAGTTTTCTTTTAGCACAGGTAGGATAGCAGTGTTATAATATTCATTATAATTTGCAATCTTATAAATTTGTAAAAGAAATAAACATTTTTTCTCCTATTTATTTTCTTTTCTCCTGTTCTTTTTTTTTTAAATGATGACTTCCGTTGTTAATGTGGCCAATGAAAACCGGGAACACTGATGACACTTTTTAAACCCGTGAACGTCGGGTGCATTGATGTACGCACGTCCGTTCAATGGCGTATCTTCGTCGTTGAAGAGTCGTATTATGCTTCAAGACGAATACGCGTTCTTGAAGCAATTGTCTGTCTCCATGTCGCATGGTAGAGAAACAAAAAAGAGAGACCTGTTTCTCCTCGTTGCTAATTTATTGTAACGGACAGAACCGTGGACCCGCCTGATTTATGGCGTACAGTATATGTTCTTCAAAAAGAAAGCTATTCTCAAAGGATAAAATGAAAACACAGGTAAACACAAATACAAAACAAAAGGTACTGCGGCGAATAGCTGATATTTCAGAAAGTGTCTCACGTGGATGGAGAACAGCCGTTTACCTCGCCAGAAAAAAGAATGAGTCACGTACCCACGCAAGTTTTGATATGATAGCTACCATCTATAATACAGTAACCAACATTTAGGTGAAAAACAATTGACCGGGGTATTAATTCTATTTATGGTGATTTGAGAGCGGCGTAAAAACTATTTCAAAAGTGATAGTAATTTATGTAAAAAGTATTGTCATACTCAAAAATTCAGTAAAGAAAATTTCGATGAAACGGCGTCAAACGATTCGATGACACGGCGAATCAGCATCTGATGAAATGTTCGTTACCCCAATGGTACACATAGTGGAGGTCATAGCGGATTGCGTATAGAGTTGCGGGGGTGACTACGCGATCTACTAAAACTCTCAACACGGGCATTTTTTTAACTTTCTGACTTTGGCAACGAGATATTTTCAAGCTGTAGCATTATATCACGAAAGGGAGTCTCATTTCAGTTGTCTAATTTCGACACCAAAGTCATGGTGCGTGTCCTCTCCCGGCACTTACTTTTTCTATGAAAAATGCTCCAGGTTAGAAAATTAGAACCGTATTAAAATTGCGGTGATACCGGTGACAAAGCATGACCCAAGATTTGTGCTCAGTGGTTGCAACGAATCTTGAAAAAAAATAATATTGTTTGTTTCGAAAAATCCATTGAAATACTTGAACGACAATTAAAATTATTGATTACTCCACCAAAACTGAAAATAGATTACACTGGTGCCGAACATATCCCTCAAGCAATAGCTTCACTGCAATGATTCCGTACAAGTGTACTGCGTTTCAACACTGCATTGTCAACATGATTCATCAAACTTTGCTAAAATTTAATCGATCAGATTTGAGTTAATTAGCCTAATAATCTACATTTGATTTCTTCAAGGTGCTGAATTAAGAAATGAGGTTTATTCCAGGTGGGCAATTCAAATTAGTGTTAAGTACGAGTAATATTTACTCCGCCTCTCCGTGTTTATGCGACAAATGATGGCAGTCACCGGCACAAGTCGGATTCAAAGATAAGGCTGCCATATATAGAGATAGTGCGAACTCAGCGTACTTGTGCTTGTGTTCCGTGCTTTTGTTCCATGTATTCTTTGAGTTCTTGTGCCGCGTGTGCATCCATATAGCGTGTGAAGGTCGGTGGAAATTAAAATAAAATTAATGCTTCTTCGACTTTTTTTTCCCTTTTGAGCGCCATCTGGTGGAAGCTATATTAATTACACGTGGGGAGAAAGTTTTCTCCATCGGGAAAAAAAGGTGGCGATTTTGCTCCCCTCTTAGGGAAGCAACTTTTCTCCGCGAGCAAAAATAGGTGGCAACGTTCCTCCTTTGGAGGAGCAACTTTCCTTCCTTTCTAAAGGAACATAGTGGACACGCGAGTTCCTCTTTTGAGGAAGGAAGTACTACTCTTTTTTTTTCTTTTTAGATTGTACGCACTCAGCAGTAACGATTGACCCACGGTGTTTTCCCGCTTAAGTCCTGCACTTAAAAAGCTGCAATCAACACGATTAAAGACCGAATTGTGCTCGAGTGATATTGACTCGCGCGATGCCACCTGACCAGCGCTACACTATATCAGCGAGCAAGCGCCGACGGCGAAGTAAATACAGTCGCGTTCGCGAATGATCGTTCGTAATAGAATCGCGGCACTCACCGCAGTGTCAACTTATCGAGTGAACACTTCCGCTTTCCTTCATTTCGCCGTGAACACCTCACCACAACTGGATGCTTCAAGTTCGCTTCCAGCTCGGTTCAAGATCGATTCGAGTTAAGGCGGATTTATGAAGCGCGCTAGCCACGTCTCAAGACGGCGGGAGAGTTTTAACTTCAAGTCAAGTCACATCTATGAATTCGGGGGTTTGCCCGTCATTCGAAATTCGTATCAAATTAAGTGGCTTTCGTCACAGTCGCCCGCAACTTGGACAGCACGACGCGCTAATTGGTCGTAAGACAGAGTCACGATGTCTTCTTCCGACGCGCTGATTGGCCCTGGGACCGCGGCCTTCGACGTGTGCCAAGTTACGATGATACGGAGTGTAATATGAAGTCTCTGTTGCCCCTCCAATTTCTTTCACCCTTCATGCCGGGAAAAAAATCAATGGAACAAATGGATCATATGTGTCGAATGTGCAACGCCGTATTTAGCAGGCATCTATCAACTTTTTTGCAGGAAATACCTCGTTTCAAAGCGGAAATATTTTATCGCATATCGCACCGAGACATAGCGTTTAAAGTAATTGCGGTACATTCTAAAAGTCACCCATTAAAGTAACACACTATTTGTGCTAGTAATTCTTATTGGATTTACGTACTCTTTTTTTAGCAAAGTAGGTATAGCTCATAGTTAAAGTATATTTCCGAAGCAATTTTTCAAACTATGCAACCGGGATACACCAACAGCAGCTGGAATATTCTAGGCGTGCGAACGACCACCTCTTCTCTCGGTGTGTGTGTGTGTAGGCGTTGTAAAAGAGGGGGAGGGAGAGAGGGCCAACTGTGTATACTTAGGGAATGTCTTAAACACCTGGATTCGTTCGACGCGCTGATTGGTCACGAGGCACTCTTGCTCATAAAGGGGTGGTTTCACCATTGCCTTACGAGCAAGAAATATTTATAACTTGATCGAGCCACTAAGCTCGCTATCGAGGGACGTTGTCAGGCCGCCACTTATACCGGCGTGAATTACTATATTATTAGAATCTTTATCACGAAACACAAAAACATGTTGGGGAAAATCCGCACTATCTAGTCACGCCCGGTAGGCACGGTGTTTGTTTTCGATAAGAGTTCAAATCGGCGAAGCACATTCATCGGGAAAATACGCGCCTGTGTCGTTATATAAACGCACCCGACATGTCGGGAACCCATTGTTTATTCGACATTTCGTCCACACGGTGTTGCCATGATTCGTGCCTCGTTCGCACTCTTTGTCGTCTTGGTGACTGCTGGTGAGTGTTAGTTTTTGGTCTAGTCACACTGGCGCGATCAACACTCCTATGTTTTTTTTTGTGTATGTTTTGCAGACAAAACGATATCAGTTTTTCGGAGACTATAGACCTTTGCATCGCGTATCACCAGGCCGAAAAAACCCTGAGTCACTGGGCTGTGGACGCATGCGCGGCGTCCGATATACCTCGCAGCAGCTCAACAGCGCATGCTCGGAAGTCCTTCCACAGCCCAGCAGGCAGAAATGGCAGCGCGCAGAAGGCGGTGTTTGCGAAGGTCTATAGACCAACGCGCTGTTTACAGACAAGCTCGCGTTTGTCCGCACCAGGTGTGGGCACTGCGCGTGCCCAGAAAACCGGATTCCCGTGAGAGGATCCGTCCGCGCATGCGCAGTACCGACAGCGGCGCCCCTGCAGCTGCGTGACGACAGAGGTCGAGTTGGTGAATACTTCGTTTCACCGCGAGTCCAGACGCAGCCTATGCTACGAGCTGTTGGGACCAATCGGACAGCATCAAAGTGCATAATCATTGCGTTTGTCATGTTTCTGTGCGTGTTCTGTCGTCGCTGAACATATCAAATAGTAAAAGCCTAGTGACTTACGCTTTTGACACTGCTTGTTCGGTCTCATTGGATCGTGGCACCGGCTGCGGCTGGACCATTGGGGGTAGGGGAGGTGGTGTTTTTTTTGTCTCTTTCTCTATTCGGAGCACTGGAACAAAGGACTGCATTGGAAGAAGCCTGTCCTTGTCTCCGGGGTCATGAGAGAAAGAGAGAGAAAGAAGAGGGACAGAGGGTTGTGGAACACGCGGAGCTGCGTCTACTCGTCTCCTCATTTTTCTTTCTCAGTAAGAAGGGGAGGGGCGAAAGAAGAGGGGGGGGCAATGTGAAATTCCCGGCGGATCCTGGCTCCCCTTTAGATCCGCTTGCCCGGACAAAGGCGTCGCTCGCTCGTGCGCACGCGTCCCGCGGTTGTTCGCGGGACGCCCATTTGCTCCGCCCATTGGCCAAAACTTTCCAATATACGACTTTGGCCCAGCCTATGATGCCCTGCCTCCTTTATTCGTTTACATAATGAATGCTGACAGGCCCTCACAAGCCGATCAGGGCATTAAATCGGGGCACGTGAAAACTCACTTTTGTGTTTTCACGCCGCAAAACTATCACGTGCGTCAGTCCGTTTTTTTTTTCTATTATTATTACTGGCTCAACGGGTCTTAGTTTTCGCCCTTCCCCAAGGTATCCTGAAAAGAAGATCAGCGCTCCTCAGTTGACGACGTGCCCTCTGTCTTCCTCCCGTTCCAGCTCATGCGAGTGTCCCGAACGGAACGTGCAGCGATGAGCACGTCAACAACGTGCGGAGACTTCTCCTGGCGGGCTTTGCCGCCCTCGATGTCCAAGAAGAACTGCCCCTGCTTGAAGTCAAGGATCCCGCATTCAGCCTGTCCTCCGGAAACCTCTTCGGCCTGAGGTCCCTCAACATCAGCGGAGACGTCAAATTCGTGTGTGGCGCCAAGGAGAGCATCGCCGATTTTGTTGCTGTTGTCCCACGGGTGAGCATATGTTTTGAATAACCATCCTAATGAGAAAATTGAGGATTCTGTTTGTTCGTGAGATTAAATGGGCGATGCAGCAATTCGTGTACTTTTAATAACTACAGCTTAGAATTATTCACTGACATTTATAACCTATAACATCACAGTATTGTTTCCTTCTTTCTCTCTTATTCTTTTTTTTTTGTCCACGCAATGGCAGTGGTACAAAAATTCAAAAAAAAAACGACAACCGTTTACCCCCTAAACTCGAAGCCAGAAAAAGAGGCCATGTTATCTGGAGCCGAATATATTACACATTCTAGCGAGCTTATTTATTGTAAAGGGGCCGTGCTACGATATTCGCGTGGAAAAAAGCTTACTGGCACTGTGAGACCTAAGAATACTCGCACGCAACGCCACTGGCCAAGAAACTCCTTTGTTGCGGCGTAATTTCAAAAATACAAGCAAGTGTTTTGTTTCAATATCTCCTTCACAAAACTTGATGACGTACTGGGGGCTCGCAGTATCGCCGATGTGAATGCGGCTCATAGATTGAACCCGAGCTTTGCCTGCGCATTCGATTTGGGCTTGTGATAATCAATAGATCGACAAGGATTAGGGTAGTGGCCCGTGCAACGTTACTAAAACCAGCTCAGTTTCGCAGCTCTATATTCCATGCTATGGACGGGGTGGTGCACGTGGTGGTCGCAAGAACTAACGACGCTGCAGTCGAGTCTTGCGCCTTCCATCCCTCGCGTCGTCTGCTTTTGGAGAAGCCTCCAGCTTCTCCAAAACATGACGGAAAGGGTCCCCGAACACGGGGCAGTTGTCAGGTGCTAGCTGCCACATCCCACGTGGAACAAGCACCTCTGTACCGCCGATAACGTGACGGTAGTGCTTGGTGACATCATCGTCTTCGAAGTGCACGTCACAAACCTTACACTTTGCAGTAAGTTTCCTGTCTTTTCTGTGCAGAGCTTGTTCCCACTTTTTAAAGTGAGGAGGCTCTCCTGACGCAAACGAAGGAAAAAAGAGGAGCCAAACGAGCGTCCATCGCATACTCAGCAGAGGGACTCGAGGAACCGGAACCAATACTTGACTGCAGCGACACTAATTCTAGCGACCGCCGCGGAGCCCGCGTTTCCAAGGGAGCTGTGAAACTGAGCTAGTTCTAGTAACTTTGGACCCGTGACCAAGGTGGAAGCTAGAAACACAGTTAGGTGATGAATATCTGTCCGACACAGCAACCACAATATGTTCGGCGCACCGAGCGCTTCACTCGCACGGGGATAGATGGCGCCCAGTATGCGGATCCCTCCCAAAGTGACCGCTCCGGTTGTTTCTCCCAGCGGTGGTCCCGCATTCCCTCGCTCACCGCTCCTTGTTGTACCTCACCGCCGCCCCGCCGCCACCAAGTCCCCAGAGTCCGTAAATCTGCGTTCTCTTCCCACTTCTTCTTCTTCGGGTTAAGGCTCACTTTCGTGCACGATGGTGGCACCTGTGAACGACACAGCACCAAAGCAAAACACGAGGCCAGCCACTGGCCGCACACCACCACCGCACCACCACACCGCGAAAAAGGCGAGCACGCTACGCCGCCGACCCCATGGCCGCCGAGGAGGTACCTCGTACCTTAACGCCCTCCGCGGCGGCGCGGAACTGTAACTACTCCTAGTTCGAGGCTGGCTCCTAACACGATCTGCGCTCTCCGCGGGAAGAGCGGCCAGAGTCATTAGCTGAATGTGCTTCTTCCACCATGGGCACGCGTCACCGATCGACGCGGTCCCAAAACGCACCGCTTCTCGTTCTCAATCTTGTTCTCGCGCTATCTCGGCAACTACAGGTGCTCCCCTTAAAAAAAAAAACTAAAAAGAAACAAATTTTTTTTTTAACAGTCTGGCTGGGACACGCGTGTAAAAAAATAATTTAATGCGAAAAAAGAATTGTTTTAAAGCCATATTGACGGCGCGAGTCGCGATTTAGTCGGCAGTAACCTCCTTTCCACTTGTTTTCTCGCTCGGCATTTCGGGCACGTGAAGGAGAGGTGGATCGCCTTCGCCTTCACGGCCGAGATGGTCATTCGGGAATGACCCGTGACGTCATGGACTTCGCGCAGAATTTAAAATGAATATCTTGCGATCAATATTGCTGTAAAAAAAAAAATTACGTAAAATTCATTTTTGGACACGCGTGTCCCAATCAAATTGTATTAAAAAACATTTTTTTTCTTTTCAGGGGCTTTTTAAGGGGAACGGAAGGGAAATGTTTTGAAGTTACTTAATTCTTTGTTTTGATGTGGTCTATGTTGTGCCGGAAGCCCAGAAACACTAGTTTAGACTAGTGTTTCTAGGCTGGACGCAGAGAAGTCATGAAAACTAATTTTAAAACGGATTAACAGATTTCAATGTTGCGTCTGGTGACGGTCTGTGAAGCTACGTTGGAATTCCGCGCCGTCGTGAATTCATAAAAGCAGCACCAATATTCGCGGCAGTATGGCTTGCTATGTGAAGTTACTTAGTCCTGAATGTGACTTGGCGGAGAACGCTAACGCGTTTACTATGTTAACTATGTCTCAGATCATACGTTATTCACCTATAATCTGAGACTGCAGCCAAAGCTAGAAGCGCGAGCTAGCCCGCACTCCTGGCTTTGAGACATGCATTTCTAGCGTGACTAGTGCTCGTTCTGCGGAAGAACGCTTCAACCAGAGCCTCCTCTATATTCACAAAGCCTGGCAGTTCGACGACGGAGCCAGAGTACCCGGTCGCAGATTTGGAGCGCGAGGATCTGGTAGCACAGAGCATTTTCGGGGAACCTGGACGTGAGCGCACGGCTTTTGCAGCGGAGAGAACCCGAAAGATGGTTTTCATACCCAATGAAAAAAGAAGCGGTAGAGCGAGGAACGCGAGGAGCAGAAGCGGACATTCCATCGCTCGGGAGAAGTCTGTTTCGGCGTCTCGCCACAGCGGGGCGTCCGTTACATGTCCTTCCTCTCCATCCGTTGTCTACCGCTCTATCTTTTCACTTTCGAAGGCCACGTCTCGTGGCGATCTGCCAGGCTTTGTCAGTATAGGAGGCTATGCTTCAACGCAGCGACCTCGAGCTCTCGTCCTCGGATATTACTACTAGGCGAGATTGTCACGCGTTGTCACCACCAAGCAGCAAGGCTCGCAACTACAGTACCCTTGACCGTGCATAAACTATTGACGTCACAAGCGCGATACGCATTGCGCTACTCGCTGGCCGACTTTGAAGCGAGGGGCAGGAGCTCGCGCTCACATAATGTCGTTTCCGTACCCCTTTAAAGTCACTGGATTCTGGAGAAGTAGCGCAAGCTCCCCGTATGGTCGCCATTTTGGCTCCTGAAATTAGCAATTTCTTCTTGGCCTCTCCGTTCTGGGTGAGCCAATATGCATTCTCTGGTGATAGGTAGCTTGTGTAGAGACGTTTCTTGTATAGCGAGATTTTGCTATCCACAGGCCGGCGAAACAAGCGTGCATCTTCGTATACCGCCGCCTACATGCGGTGTCGGTGCTTGGAGGCACTGAAAAGTAATTTTATTGTCTTCCTAGTACGTAAGAATGACAATAGACAGTTTTAGTATAGCGTTGCTGGCTCTTATGTACGCAATACGCGATAAAATAGCGTACGCTAAAAACGACCTGCTCGGACCGATTTCAGTTGTGCTTTACGTTTCCGAGTGAGCACCTCGCATGATCTTGGTTAAATTTGCCAAAGCCGTACAATTCCGTATGATTATAGAGCCAGTATGCTCCTAAAAAGAAATATTGAAAATAAAATCGTTTCCAAACATTTTATTTCAAATTTAACCAAGCCGCAGCTGCCCGGTCAAGCGCGCTTTTCTGCGGCTACGGAGGCTACGAGCACGAGTGCGTCGCCAAATTTTATTACGGAGCCTCCGTTAGTCGTCCTGTGAAAACGGCACTTTCTATCAAATTCATCGCGAGAAGAAATTCATCATCTACGGATGTCAAATGCACAACAACAACTTCGTTTTTTTTTTTTTTTCTAGGAGTCGTTCGTCTGTCGGCAATGAACTGCGCTACGAGGCTTAGCCTTCAGCAGATCCAAGAGCTCACGCACATTGCAAAGCGGTGAACATTTTCACTCTGCACTCCTTCAGCTGCACGGAGGTATGACCGCGGTTGGCCCTGGAAAACTTGCCGAGCTGCGCACCACGTAATTTCACGTACCACTGAGCTTCGCGAACACCACGTCGCCCTTGCTGCCTCAATCGAGGCAACCGCAAACTTGAAACTGGCGCTCTCGCTGGACCTGAGATCGCTTGAGAGCTTCGCGCAAAGCCCGCTAGCCCGCAACGTGAAATCCCCAGCGTAGCGTGCTTACGCAATACGCTAGCCCGTCTATTGCGTTCTGCGCATGCGCACACCCGACCCGCAATTTATTTGCTTATGCAAGGGTTTAGCGTACTGTCCACTAACACTGTCTAATATCATTGCAAGACATCCGTGGAGATGGGCGTGATTGGTAAGTTGATTGCATACAGAGTGCCAGACAAGTCGCCTACACCAATAAATTTTTATTGATGATTATTTCATTTCACGAGAAGGCAAACACATATAGAATAAGCATCAAAAGATGAACATAACGGTAAATAAAGTACATTTTTTGTAAGGATTTTTTTTCGCTGGAAAGGTTCGATTTACATCTTCATAGTAAAAGTGGTTCGAATTATATTACGATTTAAACCAGGACTTACATCACCGTGATGTTTATTGTAAGCTCTGGCGTTGAGCTGACACATGGCATGGCAAGACCTGTTTTCGACCGCCATGTTTGTCGAAACTGGAGACCCCAAGAGGACTCTGGAGCCACGAATAGCTTTGCGTCATCCGGAAGGTTTGCTTCCAACTTGGTCTTCTTTGACCCGCACTGCGCAGGTCAAGGCCCACTACAACTGGCGTTCCCACGGCAAGATCCCGCTGTCCGGAGACCTGGTCGTCGAAGGACGGAACGGCACCTTCACCGGGCGGCTCCGCCACGTCAAGGGCGACTTGCGCAGCGTGTCTCTAGCCTTCAGCCACTTCAGCAGTGTCTCGGTCGAGCTGCACGGCGTGTCCAGCTTCTCGGTGCCAGGCTACAAGATCATGACGCTGGGCAACAGGGCCTTTAACAAGGCAGTCAGGAAGACCACCAGAGACCTCGTGTCCCCAGCTCTCAAGAAGGCGGTGCAGGCCAGCCAATAAATTGTGTACACAATGCGCGACTGTGTGCACTCCACATCCCTGTGCCTGTACATGGCTCGCACCGACGTCATAGTGTCACGTGACATCACGGTATTACGTGATCTCATGGCATCACCCGTTTGTGTAGTATATTAATTCCAGCAGTTCAATTTCTTTAATATAATTCTTTTCTAGATCATTTGTGCTTGTAGTTAATTAATTCTTATTTATTTATTTTTTACAGTGGTTACTGATTTTTTACGGTGGTTACCAACAGTCAGAATCCGAAAACGGTAGAGTACCAAGTCAGTATGCAAAGTTAAAAGATAAGAAAGCAAACCCAGAACGCGACCCGATGAAAACACTATATCAGACGGTCGACGCTATAAAACACTATATCAGACGGTCAACAAGGCATGCGTCAAGATGATTAAAATAGTCTATGTATACGAACTACCGGAGACAGACAGTGCACGGGATTAACTGAAACTGTGCGGTTGTTGCGGAAGTTTCCAACAGGAAGGATAGAAAGGACTGCCTGACATCGAGGACGTAAAGTTTTCGTTCCGTCAATTCGACGGCCTTTTTGGTAGCCCATTACCAGCTGTGACCTTCAAAACCCAAACATAAGCAGCTTCGAAACTGCCAGAGACGTGCAAGCAGCCGCCAGTGGACAGCCACTTGTGAAGGTGGTCTTTTCCAGACCCCAACCATGATGCCTGGATCCACGTTCGAGCTTCAACAGCCGAGCATTGAAAGCGCCGCCACCAACATCACGAACCAAGTGTCGACAAACCACATCACTCCTGGACAACACAACATGGCGAACGACTGAACACACGATGCTCATGACACTGCGTCAGCACTCTGGACGTCCGAGTCAGTAGATGAATTTATCTGAGACCGGGGTCAAAATTATGGAAGAAAGCAGCATCAACAACGAAGAGTGGAACAAGGCACGATCATGTAAGCGCTCACACAAAACATTGTCCGACCCTGCTTCGAGTTCGGGAACAGTTCCCAAACAGCCGAACGTCTGTGAGGGACTCACAGTAATCCTTGCAGCCTACGATGCCTGAACAAAAGCTACCAGCTTTAAGCAGCTTGAGGCTTTCCAACGCCCTAGAAAAGCTTTGTCCATAGTGTATCCTTCTGATCCGCCCCAACGAGCGCCTCAACGTCGGCGCCGTTGATGTGCGCAGCGGACAAACAACAAGGGTGCTGCTGAGATGTCCTGAACTTTGTGGTGTCTCTGTCAGGGCGTGCCACTCCCACGAGGGTCCTACATCGTTTGGTGTCATCAAAAATGTCGATGCCGAAATGTCAGATCCTGAAATTCTAGAAAACCTCTGATAGGATGGCCGCATAGTCAGAGTACGTCGTCTTGGGGCGACAGGTGTCGTAAAGCTAACATTCAACAGTTCACCTTTGCCAAGTTTCATGCTGCTCAGACAAGTACAACACCGAGTGACGGAATTGCGAGCACCGTCCAATTCGGTGTCGCAACTGTTGGGGTTTTCGGACACTTTGCAGCGTCATGGACCCGCGCTTCCGCATGCTCTCCTTGTGCAGAACCACTTCCTATAGCTAACATCACGAGCATGACCAAATGCAAATCTACAGTGATTAAGTGGGCCAACTGTGGAGAACGCACATGCGGCTACATCTCTAGCCTGTTAAAAATATTGAGGAGAGCAGAATGTCGTCACGTACGCGAAGAGAAAAGCCGTTGACTACCGCTCTGCCAGAATTATTGTAACGCAGGCTTCGAGAACCATACAAGAGTTCATTCACAATGCGGTCGCCAACAGCACTTCCAAAGAAAGTGAAGAAGCCCCAGTGTTGGACACGCAAGCCCTAACCCTTGACGATAAGGGATTTAGCTATGCCGGAGCAGTCAAGACCCATCCTCAGAAATCATCAAAAGACCACCTAATAACAACTCTGCAACAGCGTCTAATATGCCAGAGCCCGGTGTCACCATTCCCACCTGCACTTAAAAGTCGACGTGCAATAGAGCATCTATCAAAGAATCTAAACACTCAAAGGGTGTCAACAATATTGCAGTATATCAATGGCTGATTCTTCAAAACATATTTCCCCGAGAAGCTCCGGAGAAACCTACGACGAGCTGGATAAAATTAATCAGAATGACAACAGAAATGGCATGCGCTTATCTGGATGGCATTGATGCCTCGTGGGCACACATTTTATGGGGCTGCATTCAGGCACTGATTCAACTGCTGAATATAACATAATGCTACTACCCAACATCCACCCAAATAAACGCACCCGAAATATTGAATGCCCTGCAGTGCTGCAAACGAATACTAACGGCATGCGGCCACGCCTCTGAGATCTACGCCTACGTTTACAGACGAACCGATATGACGTCCTTGCCCTTCAAGAAACGCGTATGAAATACGGAAAATTCAGGCTTTCGCCATACGTCGTTTATTAGGGCCTACTACAAGTTACTGAAAACACAAGGAACAAAGTTCCGAAAGCCACGATGCTTGTCCGAAGAGAACTGGATCAACATAAAATAGATTTGACAGACTTTTGTGACGATGCTGCTGAGTTCACCGCTGTAACTATACATAAAGGGGATTGCAACACCACTATAGTTTGCTGCGCACGTCCAACCCGGGAATCAGATGGGACCCTACGTTATTACAAAAGTTATACTGCGCTGCTCAGCAAACGTTACCATTTCTGGGAGACTTTAACGCCCATAGTCACACCTGGGGGGATAAGCACACAACCACGCGTGGATCTGCTCTTGAGACCAGAGTTTAAACGCCAGGGATTATTCCACTGTATAATGAAACAGCTACATTTGTCAGACCGGAGGTCTCCAACAGTGTCCTAGACCTCATCTTCGCTACGCCACAACTCATGGCATGATAGCAGCCTCAACATGGCAACTGAGGTAGTGATCACATCACGATCAATATCTCCTCCCCTAGCTCTAATAGCGCTACACATACGACCTGCAGAGTCGTCAATTGTGACCAATATCGCTTGCACTTTTAAGACCTTCCCTCAGTAGAAAACGTCGATCTCACAACGGCTATTACACAAGCCCTGTACAGCGCCACGAGGCTGGTCCAGGTCCCGGTCTTCCGCCCGAATCCTGAGCTCTTCTACTTCAAGCTGAGGGCCCGCCAACAGCAAGCCCAAAATCGTTTGCTACGTATAAGAGGAATTCAGTATATTCAATGCTATAGGAGAATCGACGAAGCGCTCCTCCGCCATACTAACCGACTTCAGCGAAAACAGTGGCGACAAAAATGTTAATCCCTTGGTACTTCCGGTTTCGCAAAACAGGCTTGGAGGATGACACGTGCTCTCACATCAGAGTTGGTTCCTCGGCTGCAGATAGTGGCGTTTGCTATAACGCAAAATATCATATTTGTACTGAACTGTCGAGCTTTTGGCCGATCAATTGTTCCGTCCAATCTCTCCCCTCCAAACTTCCAAATTAGCTCAACAGTAACTCCCCTTCATCAACTGCTAAACATTGACTCCGACTTCATGCTTAAAGTACCTCAGCACGCACTTAGAATATCTACTCGTCGTAGAAGCACTCCAGGGCCGGACAAGAGAACCAATCAGGCTTTAAACAAAATCAGTCCAATCATGGTGCCAAAGCTATTGGAAGAACTAAACTCAGTCTGGAGCACGGTGGCACTGCCGGATGCTTGGCTCAACTTCGAAGTTATACCAATCCACAAACCCGACACCGGGAGGAGATTTGTCAATCATACCACCCAATTTCACTCACCTCCTGCCTTGGAAACGTTCTTGAACGTATGATACTTAGAAGACTAGAGTGGGTACTAGAAACAGTTAGCGCGATCCCTGAATAACTCGCTGGTTTCCGTCCTCGATGTTGCACGGCAAATGCTACGGAGGATCTAGTCTGAGCGTTGGAAGAATCCAAACACGCTAATCATGGTTACGCCGTCATTTTCTTTGATATTACCAAACCATTTGATGCGATTCCTCACGCTACTGTGATGTAACAGCTTCAAGTCCTCGGAGGACGAATCCTGCGATTTTCTCAACGACGTATCCGGCCAATGAAGTTACAAACAATAGTTATTCGGCAGGGCGAGTGCACCATAGTTAATTAATCGTGGCACCGTTCGTGAGTTTCAGATCCGCAGTGTGGCGATACTTGCTGAGAGCCGACGACTGCAGTACGTAACTTCGCACATGTACGCTCGTCGACGTCGTCACTGAGGCCACAACGTTGCACTGAATAATGTGCCCGGCATTCACTAGTTGTTCGCCTTCGACAAGGCACCGTTTTCCGTCGGCGATGTACTACACAATAGTGTGCAATGGCACTGAAACTGAATCAAATAACCGTATCACAACAACAACCACCGTCGCAACATTATATAAGCCTCCGGCTTGGCATTCCTTGCCTTGGTTGGTTGGTTGGTTGGTTGTTAGTTGGTTGGTTGGTTGGTTCGCCTTCGACAAGGCACCGCTTTCCGTCGGCGATGTACTACACATAGTGTGCAATGGCACTGAAACTGAATCAAATAACCGTATCACAACAACAACCACCGTCGCAACATTATATAAGCCTCCGGCTTGGCATTCCCTTGCCTTTGGTTGGTTGGTTGGTTGGTTGGTTGGTTGGTTGGTTGGTTGTTGGTTGGTTGGTTATTGGTTGGTTGGTTGGTTGGTTGGTTGGTTGGTTGGTTGTTGGTTGGCGGTTGGTTGGTTGGTTGGTTGGTTGGTTGGTTGGTTGGTTGGTTGGTTGGCTGGTTGGTTGGTTGGTTGGTTGGTTATGGTTGGTTGGTTGGTTGGTTGGTTGGTTGGTTGGTTGGTTGGTTGTTGGTTGGTTGGTTGGTTGGTTGGTTGTTGGTGTTTATGGCGCAAACGCTACCAAGGCCATAGAGCGCCAGAAACAATGACTATTGTTGGAAAAGGTTTAGAGAGAAAAAGAGGCTTTAGTAGCCAGTGATTAGATAAAAAGATGGTAATGGGGTACCAAAAGATAAAGGGGTGATGGGCATGACCTGTAGGTTAAGAAAGCTACAATCGGTGTAGAAGGCCGATACTATCTAAAAATTTGAAAACATCGGTGTGTGTCACAAGAGAATCATCACTTAAGAACAGAGTTGGGTGTAGTGGGACTTGTTCTTGGTACAGTTGCGAACAATACAAAAGACGTTTTTCATGATAAGCAGGACATTCAACTAGAATATGTAGAATGCTTAAGGCATTGTCACACTGCTCACAAGTGGGGCATCTTCCCACGAAGGAGGTAGCCATGACTCAGATGAGTGTGACCAATCCTGAGCCGGCAAAGGACAACCTCAAAAAAGCGTTCCTGGTGGCGTGCACTCTGCCATTCGCTCAAAGGAGGTTTGATCATGTGCAATTCGATGCCGATTTCTTGATCCCATTTAGCCTGCCATTTGCACTTAACATGACGCCTGAGAAGGCCTTTGTAGTCTGCATAAGGAATGTTGAGGAAATCAACTGTTCGCTTCACGCAAGTACCTGCTGCGCGATCTGCTGCCTCATTGCCCGGAATGCCCACGTGGCTGGGAATCCAGCAGAATATAATTTCGTATTCCTGTCTTGAGGCAGCAACAACCTTATTTCGCAGTTCAAGGAGCAGGAAGTGCTTGAGGGGTGTTAGTGAAGACAGTGCATGCAATGCACTGAGAGAGTCGGTGTATACGATGGAGCGAGAGAGCTTTTATCAAGTATGAAGCCTATGGTAAGAAGCAGACCATACAGCTCTGCTGTAAAAATAGAAGCAGAGGGGTTGATTCGCCTAAGAAGTTGAAGTGTCGGGCCAATCATGGAACATCCAACAGCCGATTCCGTATTTGTACCATCTGTGTAGAAGCTTACATATTCGGAATACTGACTTTGCAGTGCAAAGAATTCCTGAAGAAACACACCATTGGGAGTATCAGCTTTCTTGTATCGCGTGAGTGAATGGTCACACTTAATGACAGGGTGCTCCCAAGGTGCTCCTTCAACAGTAGACTGCACTACAGGGGGCCTCCAATCGAGTCCCATGTTCTCACTGGCACTTTTCAGTCTCAAAGAGAAGGGAGGCACAGTTGTGGCTTTGTTTTGAAACACCCTTTCAGAGCGCTTGTCTCCACAGCCATTTGCGCAGGGTGAACAGAGATGGACCTGACTCTCAGGGGATACATAAAGCCCAGCCTCTGCTCCTCTGCTCACTAAACGTTAATGACGTGGCAGCATTCCAAAAATGATCCTGAACTGCGAGGACACATCGCACCTCTAGAGGGACATGGAGGTGCGGTTCCTCACGTTTTCATGCAAACACCGCCGACTTTCTCCATCCGACAAGGTGTGCTCTTCAATGAGGACTTCAGCGACAACAGAGCGTGGCTGTTGGTGATTCCTTCCACTCTGCGAGGAGAGATATTTAAACCCTACCACGATGACCCGACGGCGGGACACCGTGGTTACAGCAGGATCGCTTTCCAGGATACGCGATAAGTATTACTGGCCCAAGCTTATGAAGACAGTCTATCACTACACCCGATCTTTCGACGAGTGTCAACGACGGAAGAGAACACAGACGAGACCGGCAGAACTTCTTCAGCTTTTGCGCCGCCACCTTTCCCATTCCACCAAATCGGAATGGATTTCGATGGACCGTTCATATCATTTACGCAAGGAAACCGATGAATAATCATCGCGACCAATTACCTCACACGGTACGCCGAGACGAAAGCCCTTCCATCAGGTACGGCAGTTAAAGTCCTAAAGTTTTTTATTGGGTCCATCGCGCTCGGGCACGGCGCCCACGAAGTCCTCATTACAGATCATAAATTGTCGTTCATGGCCGAGCTGACGCAAGAAATCCTTCTCCTCAGTAGCACCAGCCGCCGTCGGACCACTGCCTACCATCCGCAGACAGCTGAACTAACAGAAAGACTAAACAAATCTATCGCCGACATGATCTCTATGTATGTCGACGTAGAGGACAAAACGTGGGACGGGGTGTTACCTTACGTTACGTTTGCCGACAACACGCCAGCGCAAGAAACTACAGGAGTAACACTGTTTCAGCTCGTGAATGGCCTAAAACTAACGACCATGCTCGACGCGATGCTTCCCCACGGTCCAGCTGGCGAGGGGAGCCACGACGCCCAGGTTGTTGCTCGACAAGCTGAAGAAGTTTGACGACTCGCCCGACTCCGGATTCAAGATCAACAACGTGTCGACGCTTCCCGGTACAATTGTAGTCGAATCGAAGTTCGCTTCAAGCCCGGAGACCGTGTGTGATTCTAGATCCAGATACGGCGACGCGGTAAGCGAGAAACTCCCGAAGCGCTACTTCGGACCCTAAAAGGTATTTCGTCGACTCAGAGATCTAGTAGATGTTAGGGAAGGTTGTTTTCCCCGACCTCGATGGACCACCTTGAAGTTGCCGTCGAGGACCGGGGGATCGTGGATAAACCTAGTTGCTGGAGGGCTGGATGCGTCGCAGGTGATGCAGAGGCGACCGACAACTCGTTGCTTTAACGAGAACGACGAAACTTTGCTTCGATAAACAAAAACAAAAAGAATCAAACAGATACATAAAAAACAAGTGCGGACTGTAATAAACTGCCGCGCACGGCTTACAGGCTGCACAGATGCCTCGGCGTCGGATGGTCCTACAGCGCACGGTAAGGACGGCGACTACCTTGTAGCCGCGAAGGCAAAGACGCTGTCGCGCACGACCGGTTAACGCGGCGCACCGCGGGAGCTGAACGTAGGTAGGGTCGCTCACGAGCCCGTTTCCAAAACTCAAAGATTTCCCTGTCCGGCCAGGGTCTAAAACAGCGTGCTCGAGAGAGAGAGAGAGTGACGTGAGAGAAGTAGGGAGGTTTTTCTAGCGGGAATGCTGAACTGGTTCCCCATGAAAGAAAGTGGAGAGAAAGGAATGAAAGGGGGATAAAGGATAGGGAGAAGGATAATAAAGAAAAATAAAATAAAGATGTGAGCGCACTGAGGGTTAATTATCGAGTTATTTCACAGGCGGTTTGCCACACCGGATTCGTCGAGGAAGTTCAGTAGCAGGTGTTGTATTATTTGGCGGCGACGGGCTGGACCACTTGGATAGATGATGTCCTCGTCGTCTGGATCACGAAGTCCAATTTTGGTGAGCTCAGTGACGAACTGGTGACGTGGATCGCTATATTCTTCGCAGTTGAAGAGGATGTGGCAAATGTTTTCTTCATCGTTGCAGTTCGGACACTGGGGGCTCTTTATTGCAGATATTTTAAAAAGAAACGCATTTGTAAATGCACTTCTGCTACGTATTCTTATGAGGAGAGTGCTCTTCTTTCTTGTGAGACCCTTTGTGACGCATGGCTGATGCCCGTCCAGGCGAATCAGGGTTCGACCCTGGTCCCATTGGCTAGAGGAACCAAACTACACTGCCTACACACAACGCTCTTTCGACCAATCGGGTGAGAGGTCATTGCCTCGAGAGTAAACAATAAGCCAAGCCTTTATTCTCAGAACCCGAGGATAAAATACGACTTATGGCTTTCCTATCTGCCACAGAAGATACACATTCGCGAACGGCGAGAACCACCGAGACACGTTGGCTGGGGCACGTCTATGCCACCGCGAAAGGCCACTGGCAACCAAGTAAAAGAAAGACACGCCAGGTATATGCAGAATAAATAGGGAGCGCCTGGTCCCCGGGCGTCACGGAAGAGTTCCGAGACTCGACTCCGAGAGCTCTGAAGCACTTTGTCTCCCAGCAAACGACCTGGCGACCGGCGACGTGTTAATGTCTCGGCCATGGGTTCCCCGGCAAACCTTTACGTAAGGCCCTGCGTCTCAGAGTCAAGGGGGCGCACACGGCGCTGAAACAGCAGCCTCTCGTCGGCAAGTTTAGTGTTTTCACGTTCGTTCGAAAACCGGGGCTCCGCATGAAATGCAACGAAGAGGGCGACATGCCCGCAGCCATTTCCCGATACCGGGAAAAGCTCATAAACAAGCAGAATTCCGACTTGTAATGGCATGGGGCCCCATGAAACGCGACACTCAATTCCCTAGGCGCCTCCCCATTGCCGACCGAAGCGCCGTCAGGCGGCTAAACAAAACAGAGTGGGGTATGCCGTCCTGTCGGTTGAAAAAAGGTAATAAATATAAGCGACCACCTCTACAGATCTGAATTACGAGGCAATGCCCGACGGAACAAGAACATCATCACGCTACGGCCCACGACCTGAAGCCGTCCACGTCGTGCGCCTCAAGTCACACTGCGCACAATAAGACTGTGGACTGTGATCCCGTGCGCATGATAAGAATGCGTTTTACCAACCTCCGTATTTTGCCTTTTCTTTTTAGGGCGCAGCTCTTAGGCGCCAGTTTCCGGCTTGAGCGGCGTAGGCGTCGCCGCTCGGCGTAACCGCAAGGTCACGTGACCCCCCCCCCAAGGTCACGTTACCCCCCAGGTCACGTGACCCTCCGACCACGTGACTCCCTCCGAGGTCACGTGACCCCCCCCCCCCCGAGGTCACGTGAACCCCCTCCTCAAGAGCTGCGCTCTAATTCGGCGTTACGGGGAGTTAGTAAACGGCTTTCATTTTTGGTCTGTTTTGTTTCCTTGCACGATGCTCTCTTTAAAGAGCAAGCGCGCCGGTAGCCGAATGGCTATAGTGCTTGGCTCCATCGCGAAGGGCAGAAGTTCGGTGTCTGGGAGCGGACGCACCTTTTTGTTATTTTTGTAAATATCGCGATCTGGTTAATTCGAAAACTCTGTTGCTTAGTCGAGGTCCGAAGGTTCAACGCGCAGAACCTTCTACGCCGATTGTTCCAGAAGCCAACGCGTGCTCATAAGGGGCTCCGCGTGGCTAGCCGGAGACAGTTCTAACCCCAGCGCTCGATCCTGCTGTTACGCCGCCATCGAGACTTGCAACGCTAGCATTTCCTTATTTTGTTTTGGGCACAAGTTCGCCCAATTAAACGTTTAGTTTCCGCCAGTCATTATATTCTGCACCGGGTTCCAAGCGTTCTACCAGAACATGACAATGCGGCTCCGCCATGTTACATATAACGGACGTCATAGTGAATAGCGTATAGATCTGCGGGGATGACTAAACAATCTAATAAAACTCTCAACACTGGCTTTTTTACCTTTCTTACTTTGGCAACGTGATGTCTTTAAGCTGTTACATTACATCACCAACAACAGTCTCATTTTTGTTGTCTAATGCGGTCATGGTGTGTGCGTATCCTTATCACTCCCGCAACTTATTTTTTCTATGAGAAACGCCCTAGGTTAGAAAATTAGAACAGTATGAAAGTTCTGTAAAGCCGGTGACAAATCATGAACCAAGATTTGCTCTGTGCTGTTGCGACGAATCTTGAAAAAGATCAGTAATATTGTTTGTTTGAAAAATGAATTGAAATACTTGCGCAGCAATTAAAATTATTGATTACTCCACCAAAACTGAAAATAGATTATACTGGTGCTGAACATATCACTCAAGCAATAGCTTCATTACAATAATCAGTACAAGTCTACTGCGTTTCAACACTGTATTGTCAACATGATTCATGAAACTTACAAAACATAAAAAGTATTCAATTTGAGTTAATTAGCCTAATGATTTACTACTGCTTTTCTCAAGTTGTTGAATTAAGAAATGGGGTTTTTTCCAGGAGAGCATTCAAATAATGTATTAAGTACGAGTAATATTGGCTCCACCTCTCCATGTTTATGCGACAAACGATGGCAGGCACCGGCCAAGTTCGCCACAATTGGATGCTTCAAGTTCGCTTCCAGTTCGGTTCAAGTTCGATTCGAGTTAAGGCGGAGTTATGAAGGGCGCTGGCCTCGTCTCAAGACGGCGGGAAGTTTTAATTTCGAGTCAAGTCACATCTATGAATTCGGGGGTGAGCCCGTCATTCTAAATTCGTACAAAAATGGCTTTCTCTCAGTCGCCTGCGACTTGAACAGCACGACGCGCAACTGGTGAAGTAAAGTCACGTGTCTCCTTCCGACGCGGTGATTGGCTCCGGGACCGCAGCCTTCGTCGTTTCCCAAGTTACGCTGATATGGAGTGTAATAAGGTTTCCGTTGCTACCCCTATATCCTTCAGACTTCGTGCCAACAATAAGTGAGTGGAACAAATATATCAAGTGTGTCGAATGTACAACGCCGTGTACTGCATCTTCAACGTTCAAGCAGGAAATATCTCGTTTCAAAGCGGGAATATTCCATTGCATATCGCACCGAGACATAGCGCTTAAAGTAATTGCGATACTTTCTGAAAGTGATGCATTATTGTAACATATTTCGTTCGCTAATAACTGTTATTGCAATTTTCTCCTTATTTTTGATAGCAAGCGGATACACCCATAGTTAAAGTACACTTCCTAAGTGATTTACCAAACTATGCAACCGGGATGAAACAAGACCAGCAAGAATATTCGAGGCGTAGGAACGACCACCTCTTCTCTCGGGGAATGTCTTAAACAGTTGGATCCGTTCGACGCCCTGATTGGACAGGAGGCCCTGCCGAACGCATAAGCAGGACCCGTGTATCACCGCTGTCTTTGATTGATCTCACCGTGATGACGTCAAACTTACACTGCACAGTCTTTGAATATTCTAGTTGGTGTTGGTTTCACCATCCCCTTATGAGCAAGAATTATTTATAATCTTGATCGAGCGAGCAAGCTCGCTATCGAGGAACGTCGTCAGGTGGCCACTTATACCGTCGTGAATTACTATATTCTTCGAAACTTTATCATGAAACAGATAAAAACTTCGGGGAAAATCCGCACTATCCCACGCCCGATAGGCATGGTGTGTGCTGTCGATAACAGGCCGCGACTGTGAAGGCCACATTCATCGGGGAAACAATTGCGCCTGGGTCTTTATATAAACGGACCCGACATATCGGGGACCCATTATTTATTCGGCATTTGGACCCCAAGGTGTTGCCATGATTCCTGCTTCATTTGTGCTGTTGGCCGTCTTCGCGACTGCTGGTGAGTGTTTGTTTTTGGTCTAGTCACACTGGAGCAATCACTCCTATGTTTGTTTTTTGTGCGTGTTTTTTTTTTTTTGCAGACAGAACAATATCAGTTTTTTCAAAACTATAGATCTTCTGCATCGCTCATCACCAGGGCGAAAACATGTTGAGTCACTGAGCTGTGGACGCATACGCCACGTCCGATGACCACGCAGCAGCTCAACAGCGCAAGCTCAACAAGAGTTCCACAGCCCAGCAGACATAGACGGCTGTGCGCAGAAGACGAAGTTCGCGAAGGTCTACAGACCAACGCACTGTTTACAAACAAGCCCGAGTTTGTCCGCACCCTGAGGGGTGCTATTCTGGTCACAAACGGTCACGTTCGTGTTTCTCGAAAACTCCTCCCCCTACGAACCGCGCGCTCCTATTGGCCACAGCCCGCGTGATAATTCCACGCGGTTCCCATGGGAACGTTCGCGAAACACGAAAGCAACCGTTTGCCGTAACTGTCGCTCTTCGAGTTCGGACCGTGACGACAAAGTGACGTATGACCACGTCCGACCTACGTAGCACATAGCGGAAGTCGCGTAACTAGATTAACTGCGGTATTACTCGACACACCCTACTCTCTGTTTCACTATGAGTGCGAGCTAGTGCGGGTGTAGGAGCTACAAGAACGTGCTCCGGGCTTTCAACGTCCCTGTCGAGCAGGCGCGCTTGCGCAGTGCAAGCCAACGTTCGTGCAAGCATCGTTCGGGGTGATGTGCTCGTGCTTTTAACTTCTGTTTCTATTGCACGAAGGGGAACAAGCTTTGGGCAGGATTCTAGAGCGTAGAAAATGGCGGCGATGCTTGTTGCGCAACGATGGCTCGACCAACGCGTACAATGACGGGTTTTCCGCGAGCACCCGGTTGCCTTCGCGATGCACGACGACTGTTTCTGACGACAATACCGCTTGTCGAAAAGCACCGTGTGATCGCAGTGTGACCAGCTGCGCGACGAGAGACGGCGACGATGAGAGATGATGACCGTCGAGCAGCAGCTACTAATTGAATCGCACTGAGATTTTTCGCAGCGGGGAACTACAAGGGCGCGGTTGCCACCGATGATCACATAGCTAATGCCCAGTGGATGGTGATCAGAGCCGTGACGGCCGTCGCGAGTGTCGCTGTCAACCGGCTGGGAAGAGACGGCTGGGTCGACGAAACCCCGGACCGAGGCAGCTGAGGCATGTGCGAAAGAAGGCTTTCGTCGCCACCACGACAAGCACACCGACGTCGTGGGGTGCGTTGACTGAACCTAGAATCTAACTGAACCTTCGTCACCATCATCATCGGTCTGAAGGAGACCGTCACCGTTCTGAAGGACTCCAACACTTTGCCGCAAACACCACTTTGCCATTAACAACATGGTGGTAAGTTGACGTTAAAACTTCAGGGTTTCTACCGCTTCGAAGTTAGTGCACGCTTAGTACCTATGTCTACAGTTGACCATTTGTTGCGGTTTGTAGCTACTGTCAATCACGCAATAAAATCTGGATGGGTTGCTGATGGCATTTTATTGTATCAATTAGATATTTTACCTTTTCACGCCAAGCTTCTGGAATTGCATGTCAGTCATCGGACAGTCATAAGAAACACTGTTCGATGCCCTGCAATGAACTACGAACAGGTGTGTCCTAAAATGAATCGTTAGTTGTTTAGACAGCAGGAGTTTAGTCTGACAGAGTATGGTAACATTGTTACCCACTGTAGACGAGAAATTTAGCCAGTGCAATCTTGTGGATGGTTGTCATCTCCGTGACCAAGAAAAACAATAAAGATACAATTGTCCTACATTCAACACACGTGTGTTTAATGTAAAGGTTATGATACCAATTAAATAGATTGTCGTTTCAAACGTGACAGTAACTCATTGAAATTAAAGAGTAGTGTGAACTGGATTTTTGAAATTTGCCTGTGATGCAGAGCAAATACGCACTGTTGACTTATCACCATCAAGCATAAACGACAAGCGGAAGCAGAGTAGATGTGTGAAGGAAAAGCGAGCATATGTACTAAAGAAAGAACTGCTACGTAACGTGAAGAATGTCAGCAACTATCTTGCCATTGTGGTACGAGCTCAGTGGCTATGCACATGCTTATGGCAGCCTGTTAATGTAGGATGCTCCCCTTATGGTATCATCCAGTGGCGAAGCCAGGGGGTGGGGGCGAGGGGGGGAGGCTTATGGGGCTTCGCCCCCCCCCTCCCGAAATTCGGCGGGCCCTAGAATATACACACAAATTTTGACACCATCCCCCCCGCACCCCAAGTCATGAACATCCCAGCCACCTCAACTTCCCTCCCCCTCGCCCCTCAAAAGTTCCTGGCTACGCCACTACGATCAACAGCACTCAAAAGATAGTCAACATTGTCAAGATAAGCGAAATTTCCTTTATTTTATGCACCATATGGGCAGTGTTTCTGTCTTTATATGCATGCAGGCAAAGCACACACTTCTGAAAACACTTGTGTGAAGGCTGCGTTCACAATGCAGTCACCGTCAAACTTTCAAGGCATTAACAAATTCCACAAATTAAATTTTCAACGAAACGCGTTAGTTTTGCAAAACGCTGGCAAACTTACATTGCGTTTTGCATCATTCACCTTTGTCGTCCGATGAATCAGCAGTCAGCGCTACACAAACCTCAATGAGCTTGTCGTTTGCTTTCTTGCCGTTGGGGCGATCGCTGCGACCGAGGAGTTCCCCAGGCAGCCTCAGGCAGTGGCTGCAGCTGCGAGGACAGGAACCGCAGGGCGACTCCAGGCAGGTGACATCAGGAGACGGGAGGGTGTCTCACGATGAAACTCTGTTTAATTACATATATACAGAAGTCTCCATCGTCCGAGAGCACACGCTTGCCACCTCTCGTTTGCTCGTTTCATAGAGTCGCTGTCGATGTTCCCGCAGTTGGCAGCCAATGAGTGGCCGAACTGCCAACGAACGTCATGATTCAGGCCCCGCCCACACTCATGCTCTCGAGCACGCACGCACATACGCTGCACATACTGCAGCGTCGGACGGGCTTCCAAATCCGGCGCCGAGGCACTCTTGACCTCGATAAGCCGCTTGCCAGGAGTCGGTGACGAAGGGTACCGCTGTCAGCTTGTGAGAACGCTGACCGTGATGGAGACTGATCCCCTCATTATGCGGCGTCGTGACTCAGGAAAGGTCTAGCAGGATAATCCGCAAGCGGCGCCGGACGAAACACCTGAGCTGAACGTACTCGCCCGGAAGTCCCGCCGCCGGCGTCATCCCTCGGAATCCTCCACCGGCAGTGCAGCTGAGTTCCTGGATAGTTCAGCTCAGCTCCCCTCCCAGGTGCTGGCGGCGTCAACACGGCGCCGGGCGACGTGTTCGGTCAACAATCGGCTCAGACGGCCGGTCGCCTACCCTCAATGCGGAAGGCCAAACCTCGCCGGGTGCGACACAGAAGCGTCGAAGCGAAGGAAGGACGTTGACCTTGGCTAAGGCCTATCGCAGCAGCGATCACTGGCGGTCGTGGCGGCGGCACAATTCTTTCTACAGACCGTTGGCTGCTGCCTCCGTGCTCGCAGAAGCGTTGGTCACTTTGTGACAAGGTGAGGTTTTGAATCTTGACGAATGGCAACACTTAATGAAGGTCTATTACCGTCTTCATAATCTCAGCAAGGCTGCCGTTACGAGCCACAACAACACCACCACTTTCAAGCTTCATAACACCGGCACAAATAGAAGCCAAGTCTTGCATCTCGCCAAGTGTCATACCGGAGACGTTGAACGCCAGCTCACCGTGCTCTTCAACTCGGTCCTGCCACCGAATGGGCTCATCCAACAGCACGAAAGCATTCGTGTGCGCGTTGATCAAGTTACCGATCGCATGTCAAACCCCAGCCGCGGTCGATCCGACGAGCATCGCGGCCATGTTCTTTCGAGTTTATCACGCCAAGGGTACGGTTGTCGAGTTAAAACAATGCAAATACTCTCGTGCATTCTTGTTCTTACGTCATTTTGTCGTCACAACCCGAACTCGAAAAGCGACTGTTAGCGGCAAACAGAGGCTTTCTAGTTTCACGAACGTTCCCATGGCAAAGAGCGTTGAATCGTCACGCGCAATGAAGCCAATGGGATAGCGAGGTACCTATGTAGGGACGTGTAAAAACGTAAAAACGCGTTTTTTTTTTTTTGCACGAGCTTTTCTGCAAATAAAAAAGTCAGTAAAAAAGACTGCCCGAGATTATGCGGTCGCGTCCATTTCTTCAGCGCCGAAAGCAAAGAGCATGGCTTATGGGGACTACCGTCGTAATCACTGCAGTGAGCAAAGGGAGCAAAGCATTATTAAAACTGCCCGAAGAAACTTTCCTGCATCATCCACAGCATGTTCACAACCGGTGCACTCTGCGTCGATCTCATGACTTGTCATATATTACCACAGAGTCGTCGTCAGCTTTGTATCCATTTGGAGTCTCCTTCACAGGCAAACAGGAAATTTCATTTGCAGCTTATGTTCACGGAGGCTTCACAAAGGATGATCGGTGTCGCAGCGTACCTTCACATAATATTTTCTTCTCGTAATACGATCCGTATCGTGCAGAAACAGGGAAAGCAACGACGCAAACGAGACACAAACACCACAAGGTCGTTACCGCGGTTTTCGCCATGTTTGTTTTGAAAGACCGTAGCGAAAGACTTCGAGAAAACAAGTTGAGATATCTTAGCTAAATTTACTTTACGTCATAATTATTGAAATAATCTTTCGTATTTTATAAAAGGATAATATTATTTTTCTCTGTTTCCTTCCATTTTCCGGAAGGTATCCTTTTCTCCGTTATTCGCTCGTTCTAACTCCCGGAGGAAAGAAAGAAGATAACAAAAAGAACAGGGGGAAATGCGGGGATTTCTGCGCCCCAACTGCGTGGACACGTCATCGCGACGTAGGGGATCGTCAAATTCTAGCTGACCGCGTGCGTGAACCCGAACGTTGGGGCGGAGCCTCAAACAAGAATCATTCTAGTTTGAGGCTCCGCCCCTTCTTTCTCGATACGTCACAACTCGAAAGTACCCGTTTGCGACCAGAATAGCACCGGGCACTGCGCGTGCCTAGAAAACCAGATTCGCGCGAGAGGATCCGTCCGCGCATGCGCAGTAGCGACAGCGGCGCCCCCGCGTCGACGTGACGTCAGAGAGTCGAGGTGGTGGATAGTTCGCTTCACTGCGAGTTCAGGCGCAGCCGATGCTACGAGCTGATGGGAGCAATCAGACGGTGTCAAAAGTGCTTTAGCATAATGTTTGTCGTGTTCCTCTACGTGTTCTGTCATCACGGAACCAATCAAACAGTAAAGGCCTAGTGGCTCACGCTTTTGACGCTGCTTGAATTGCTCATTACATCGTATCGTCAGCGCCGGCTGCTGGCTGGGCCATTGAGGGGTGGGAGAGCCTTTTCTCTCTCTTTCCGTCTCTCTCTCTTTCTTTACTCGGTGGACAAGAGGGACAAAGGACTGAAATCAAAGGAGAAGCCTGTTCTTGTCTCCTGCGTCATTAGTGAGAGAGAAAGGAAGAGGGACAGTGGTTGGTGGAACACGTGGGGCAGCATCTGCTGGTCTTTTTTTTTTTCTCAGTAAGAAGGGGGAGGTCGAAAGGGTGGGGAGGGAAGCAATGTGAATCTCCCATAGGGTAATTAAACTTGCGGAAGAAAAACGAGAAGGGACGGACGGGTGTTTGTCCGTCCCTTCTCGTTTCTTCCGCAAGTTTAATTATTCATGCCAACCCGCTCGTTCTGTCCTTCCCATAGGGTCTTGGGTCCCCTTCAGATCCGCTCGCCCAAACAGCGGCGTCCCACGCTCGTGTGCCCGCGCACGCGGTTTCTGTGCGACGACGTGACGTGTCCCTCATCCCCTCGTCTACCCTCCCTATTGGGTCGGGGAGGGAGGGGGAGCCGCCCGTAACCCTTAAAGGGGCAGTGACGGGTAAAAACCATATTTTTTTAATTATCCGAAACGATTGAAAACGATGCCTGGACATTATCCTCAAAATCCGAAACTTCAAAATTCAATTATTGGGAAACAAAAAATTTTAAAAATCCGAAAGCCGAGTTTGAAGTTTCCCCGTGGTCCGCACCAGTGCAGTGACGTCAAAGATTGGGTCGTCCTGCAACTCGAGTTTTTCTCACGCCTCCGAGCCGTCTCGACTCAAAGTGTCGTGTTCGCCCGCGTCCCGCGAACAACCGCACTTCTCCGTGGGTGGCGCCTATCGCTGTGAGCAGACGAAGCTTCGCTTTCGAGTTTCAAGTTCTTTTAGGGCCCTTGAGTGATCTCAAATTCTTTGAAACGGTGTGAGGTCGAAGAGAACGCGTAGTGAACTTTTGTGAGCGACGTGAGGGAACACGTCGCGCCGGTTTTGCGTGTAAGGTTGCCCCGGCAGAGTCACAACTGAAACTACGGTACACAAACACCAAACCCAGTTGTTTTGACCGTTTGACGATTTGCTTTTCGAAGTCTGAAAGGTTGCCGGGCAGCTAAAAAAGAGAACTTCGTCCAATTCCCGACTCACCGATCATCCTCAGTGTTACTTGTGCCGAGCGCCGCGGCGCCTGTCATGTTTTTTAGGAGGCGACATCCATCCGAAACTTTGTCTGTCCCATTTGAGACGTTGTCTGTCCCTTTTTCTTCCTACCTTTTTCAAACCACAGTCTCAGGCTTGCAATCATCATGTATAACTTACACCAGCTCGCCTGCACTTTAACCGTATTTTCATCCATCCGGACTCTGATTTTCGGCATTACGAAAAAAAAGCCATATAGTGCGTTCGCCAATTGCGTTAAAAAACATGTTTTAGGAATGCCTTTAATAAATATTATACAAATGTCGCTCACAAATTTCGTAATCGATTTCGTCACAAATATAAAGAAGCGAGAAGGGGGAGAGAGAAAAACACCAAAGGTAAAAAAGCGAGCGCGCGCGTAGTGTAATTTTTTTTGCGTTTTATTTTTTGCGTTTTCGTGACTACAACTTGCATTCTTGCATCAATTTAAACAAAAAAAACTTTGGGGTGTCAGAGTTACTTTAAACGGTGTTTTCTGGAAGGTGCTTGGTTCCCTCACCCCTTCCCTTCCTTCTCCTGAGAAAAGAAACAAGTGTTGCCCTAGTGAAAAATACACTAGGCCGAGGGCTGGTGTGACTTGATGTTACACCAGACTTTTTTCACTGATGTGATTTGGGACATTTTCACACCAGCAATCTGGTGTTCTGGTGGGGCATCAGGTTTTGTTGTGGTGTGATACCAGAGCACCTGCTGACTGGGTGTTGCTTTACTCACAAAAAAGGGTACAATCATAAGTTTGACAACAATGCTGCTGTCATAATTACTTTATTGAAAAAGCACAACAGTAAAGCTTCGGAAGTTTACTGTTGCAGGGAGTTTGGCCGTGATCAACTGGAGTTTGATCCGGAGCCACTGCTTTGCGTCGAAGAACCGGACGCCCTGTCATTCCGCAATTCTTGGCCTTTCAGCTTGCGGTTGACTCGCGTCTTAGTAACGCTGATCCGTTCCGCGTACTCCTCTGCGCCAGAAATCTCTTCTTCTAAGGCATCATATTCGACAGATGGCTCGATTTCCTTGTCCAGCTCTTTAAAGGATGCCTCCTTAAGTAGAAAGGAATATCAAATATTTCTTCGAGCTCACCTGATGCCGCTTTGGATCCGTGGCCAGCAGGACGCCAATCTCGTTGATGAATCTTTGTTGGCGGCTCGCAGGGTAATCCTCTTTCGCTTCAGGCGGTCGACGCCGTCATCGCTCGTACTAGGCATGATCTGGCCGGTAATCCCCGGTTTTCGGCACCAAAAACTGCAATAATTACTATAATTACTAGCTTTCTTTGTTTTGCTACCAAACCAAGCTCGTCGGTAGCCAGGAAAGCGCACCAACACACATCTTTTCGGCTTCGACTCACAAAGAAGACTTCTTTATTTTCTCAAACTTAAACAAGAATACCGGCGGAAAGGGAAACAGAAACCCTCGAAGAGGCGAGCCGGCGAGCGCCCCAAGCTACTCAAGGCCGCCCGGGAAAGTGCTCGGGACAGGGGGACACTTCTTCAGCACAAGGAGCCCGCCGCGGGGTCTCCGGCGACCACCAAGACGGGAGGAAATAAGGCACACCGTCGGGGGACGGGGCGGCACACAAACTAATAGGAAACACCAGCTCTGGTGTCATATCAAATTGCGTGCAGTAGTGCACACCAGGCTGCCTGGTGGGCATATGAGCCCTTGTGGTGTGACACCAGACTCCCTTGGTGTGACACCAGACTCCTCGGTGTACCCATCAGGCTGATGTGCGGGTACACCAGCATTTCTGGTGGGAACACCAGGCTGGTGTGTTCGATATACCAGCCTTGCTGGTGGGCACACCAGACATTCTGGTGTCCCACCGGGATTTTCTGATGTCACACCGGGATTGCCTGGTGTATGTCCATTAGGGTGGAGAAACGAAGAGTGGGAGAGAAAAAAAATGGGGGAGGAGGTAGGAAGGAGCTCATCGCGAGACGACCTGATGGCCTGTCTCCCGCCACGAGACGTTTCGTGGGGGTTACCCCTGAGCTCCCGGAGTCTCTCTCTCTCGCAGTACCCGAGTCCCGCGCCGGAATGCCCATCGCCCAACCCGCTTTAATTTGTACACGGGAAAGGGGAACAAGCAGAGGACTGCTTTTTTTGCTCCCTGTCGTGCTCCCTCTCTCTTGCCCGTGCCGCCATCAACACTTTCTCTCTCCCTTGGCTCGGGAAAGAAAAGGATCGAGAGCCGGTGGAGTCGAAGGAGGTGAGAAAAGAGAAGGGCGAGGGAGGGAGCGGGGCGGGGAGGGAAAGGGGGTTTTGTCCTTCTTATTCCATAGAAAAATCGTAAGGGCGTAGGCGAGCTGGTGAATATTAACCACGTTGAATTAACCTGGAGACGGGGCAGAGAAGAAACATCAAAACGTAGAAGGGACAGAAAATAGGCCGGACGAAGGCTCAAACTCAGCTACCTCGTTTATTTAGTCCACCTCCTTATATAGTCTCAATCTCAAGGTCATCTCCACCAACACAAAAGGACGAAGCCTATACAGTTGTATACATGGATGTTGCCTTATCGCGTCGACCTGTAAAGGTTGTCAACGTTCTTGCATTGGGTGATGGAGACTGCGGCGCTTGAACTGTATAGTCTTCGTCCTTTTGTGTTGGTGAAGATGGCCTTGATATCGAGACTGTATAAGGAAGTGGACTATATAAACGAGTTAGCAGAGTTTGAGACATCGTCCTCTCTATTTTTTGTCCTTTCTACATTTTGAGGTTTCTTCTCTACCCCAGTCTCAGGTTATCTCAACGTGGCCCTTTTTCCCCTTCTCCCACGTCTGCCCTCTATCTTTCTCTTTCTGTTCCCGCATTCCTCCCCCATACATGGGGGCGGGGGAGGAGGGGGGGCATGTTGGTAGGAAGGGGTCCTCGTTTGGTAGCCCGATCTGGTACACATTCATCTGGCATCGCACTCCGTCCGACGAGGGGAGGAAAGAAGGAGGGAGAAGAGAAAGGGAGAGGAGATGCAGCAGAGCTCTGGCCGTCAGGCCCGCTCGACCACATTTCCCTTTCTCTAACATCAGGCGGGTAGCCGCAAGGCAAAGGAAAGAGAGCTTGTCTTTTCTCTGCTTCCTAGGGGAGGGGGGGGGGCGGAGGGCTCTCTCCTTTATCTCTCTGTATCAGCGTAGAGAGGAGAAGGATGGGAAGAGATACCCTTTCTCTCCCTTTCTCACTTCTTCTCTCTCATTCTCTCTTATCGTTGTCGTAAACACCCCCCTCCCCCCCACAAACGCCGATCGCGGTCTTCTTTAGCTGCTGCTTCAGGGGACCGAAAAGGGGGTGGGGAGATAGCCCCCTCCCTTCCCCAAGCTATCCTGAAACAGAGATCAGTGCTCCGCAGTTGACGACGTGCCCTCCTGTCTTCCTCGCGTTCCAGCTCATGCGAATGCCTGGAACGAAACGTGCAGCGAAGAGCACGCCAAGAACGTGACGGAGACTGATCCTGGCGAGGCTTTGCCGCCCTCGACGTCCAGGAAAAGCTGCCCCAGCTTGACGTCGACGATCCCGCCTTCAGCCTGTCCTCCGGAAACCTCTTCGGCCTGAGGTCCCTCAAGATCAGAGGAGACGTCAAGCTCGCGTGTGGCGACCACGAGAGCATCGCCGATTTTGTTGCGGTCGCCCCACGGGTGAGGACGCTTTTGAATGACCATCTTAATGTGAAAATTGAGGATTTTGCTGATTCGTGAGCTTAAAGGGGCGATCTAACAATATCCAATTGTTTTTCACTTTACACGAACTTACCCGCAATAGTGGGACTCAAGGATACTCGCAAGCAACGCGGCTGGCCAAGAAATTCCTTTGCAGCGGTGTAATTTATGGGCAAAAGAGAGCGCTTTCTTTCAGTCTCTCCTTCACGAAACTTGATGACGTAGCTGGGGGTTCGCAGTATCCCCAAGTAACGATATTTGAACGCGCTTCATAGACTGGACTCGAGCATCGCGTGAGCACTGGATTTGTACTCGCGATAATCGATAGTTCGACAAGCACTCGTGTAGTGGCCCGTGTTCAATCGCTCCAATAACGACAATAGCCGAACCAGAACAATGTCGGGAACTCAGCGCATGTCCTTTGCTTTGCCAACACCAGCGCGTGACTATGATCAACACTGCTGCCATATAATCCGCTTTATATCACGTGGCCGCTTGTTCTGGCTGCGAGTTGAAGGAATGAACGCTGCTCATTTTTCTTTAATTTTTTCTGCGACTTCTATTACGTTTGGTGAAAAACGAATGGGTGTTTCAGAAGTCTTTAACGTTAGCGATTTGTTCTACCCGGTGTTCGTACAAAGTACAAAAATGGTTGCATCGCCCCTTTAGTCTCCCTAAAGGGGCGATGCAATTATTTTTGTTTAGATTCTTCTAGATTTTTTTAAGATTATCGTTTGAATGTCGACCGGCCTAGAGTAACTATGTGTGCTCCGCCTTGCGGACCAGAGTACCGCAATGGTGCTTCCAGGGCGGCCATGTTGGATCCAAGGCTGCACTGCGGGAAGCGACCGTCGCTTCAGCAAGAGCCCCGGATGCACGGATGGCGGGGCTGTGAGACGGCGTGCTGCGGCGTGCGGAGCAGAGAAGATATAGTGCGGCGACACGCCGTGCGTGCGCCGTCGTCCCGTCATTTGTCTCCTGTTTCTTTGTATGCTTTCGGTGGAATGGAGTAGCCGACGAAAACGTCGTCCTTTCGGATGCCATGGCTACGCGTTGTTGTCTGGTCCGAAGTGCCCGGATGTGCAATTTGCGTATCACTCCGCGATCGCCGCAGACGCAAGCTACGAGATCGTCCTCCGTGTCTTCTTCCCAGACTTCGAAAAACATGTATGAAAATATCGCTAGCGTTATAAAACAACGCGATTATACTATATCCAGTGACTAGCGCATTATGTAGAATACTCAAGGAACCTTCCAGTTCGTTCTATTTTACTGCATAAATGTATATTTCGCAAACGCAAAGCGAGATACATGATCCGCCCGAAACTCGGCGTGTGCAATGTCGCTTTCCCGCACAAAGGTCGGATCCAGCTCGGTGCACGTGACCGCTTCTCCGCCAATACGGAGTTGGCGGAGAAAGGAAAAGGAACGCGACACTCTGGCTCTGCAAGCAGAGTCTGTGCAGTTACTCTAGACCCGCCGGGAGATCAGAGCCTATCGCGGCGTGAAAGAGCAGGTCAGCGAGACTGCGCGCGTGTAGCAGAAGGCACACGCCTATTCTCGCTGACTTGCTGTTTCACGCCGCGATAAGCAGCTGATATACGGGCCGGTCGCCGTTTGCGCGATATGTCGAAACGGGCAGGGGAAGGGATTGAACCCAGGATCCTAGGTTCTGCCACGCGAGCTTTCGCTCAACCTGCTCCGAGCTGAAAATTAATCACAATCGTTTGATTTGAATCAAATTTCAGTCGATCTATCAATTTAATTTCCTCTCCATCTGAGAGGGGCAGGCAGGGGAAAGAAGCAGCACATCGCTACTTGACGAAGCCCGCCTCCCTTTAACATCCGCAGAAGCAGATCAACATATTGCAGCGCTCGCAGCTGGACAAGTAGGCAGCGCGCGCGTGGCTCAACGGTTATCATGCCTGCCTCCCACGCGAAAAGCCAGGGTTCGATTCCTGGTAGCGACGCATCCTTTGTTTTGTGGCGTTCTGGTAAATTCGAGAATCCTGTTGCTTGTTCGAGGTCCGAATGTTCTACGCGACGAACCTTCTACGCCGATCATTCCAGAAGCCCACGCGTGTACACAAGGGGCTTCGCGTGGCAAGCCAAAGTCAGTTTCGCCTCAGCGTTCGATCCTGCTGTTTCGCCGCCTTCGACGCCCGCGACGCTCTGTTGTTATCGTTTATTTCCTATTTGTTTTGGGCACAAGTTCGCCCCATTAAACGTTTCAGTTTCCAGTTATTCTTTGTTTCATTACCTCTTCATTCGTGACATTTTGGTGGAGGTGCTGGGTAACGCATGTCCGTGCAGCGCTCCCCTCCGAGGTCCCGCAGTGCAAGTCCGAACCCAAGCCCCCGAGGACCCAACGAAGACCAGACCGAGATCCGATCAAGTCGCCGCAACCATGGCCTACACCCGGAATTAGGACCCTTGCCACCCAAGACCAAGCAGCCAAGAAGACGACGATGGACAACCAGTCGTCGCAGACCCCGGCCGCCGCCGCCGTCGTATACCTGCCCGTCGCACCCAGAACTCCGACGCCTTTCCACGGAGACGTCCACGAGGACATTGAAGACTGGCTGCAACACTATGAACGTGTAGCCCGCCACAACGGATGGACGACTGAGCAATGCCTCCACAATCTCTACTTCTCGCTTGAAGGAACTGCGAGGCACTGGTTTGAAAACCACGAAGCGTCCTTCACTACGTGGGAGTCCTGCGCCGCCGAGTTGAAGCGAACGTTCCTCAACCACCACCGTCGGCAGCGAGCGGAGGACCTTCTCCAAACAAGGGTGCAGGGCCCCAACGAAAGCGTGACCAGCTTCGTTGAGGATGTCATGCGCCTATGTGCCCGAGCCGATCCGGAGGCAGCCGAGGAGAAGAAGCTTCGCGTCCTCATGCGTGGCGTGAAGGCTGAAATTTTCGGGGGCCTTGTCCGCAATCCCCCGACAACCGTCGACGGTTTTGTGGCTGAAGCCACTAACATCGAGCGCGCGCTGTCGGCCCGAGCAAGCCATTACCATCGACTCGCCGGCGTGCCTGCTCCTCCAACCGTCGCATCTTGCCGACTGGACCTGAACACCGCCGGTGTCGACGGCCTTCGGGAAATCGTCCGCGACATCGTCCGGGAAGAACTCCGCAAGATGCTCCCCGCCGCGGATCGCCCATCCTCACTGTCGCTCGCCGAGGTTGTTCGAGAGGAGGTTCACAGAGCCTTCCAACCTGAAGTCCCGATCAACACGACGACGCCAGAGGAACCGACGTTGAGCTACGCCGCCATGGCCCGACGACCGCCGCAAGCTGACCGCCAAGCCACGGCGCCACCCCGGCGAGACACACCGATGCCGTTGCATCCTCGACGCCCGGAAGGAGAAGTCCAGTACGTCCGCCCGGAACGACTATCGCCGAGGAAAACCGACGTGTGGAGGACGGCCGATCGACGCCCGTTGTGCTACCACTGCGGGGAAGCCGACCATATCTACCGCCGCTGCCCCTACCGGCAAATAGGGCTGCGTGGCTTCCATCCGAACGATCCACGTCCACGCTACGGTGAACGACCGCGGGAGATCGAAGAATACCTCCGACGACCTCAGTCTCCCCGCCTGCAGCTCGCCGCGTGTCCCGGTCGCCGTCGCCACGACGTCCAGCTTCGCCGATGCACCGACCCCGACGTGAAAGCCTGTCGCCCCTCGCTCCTCGCCGGGGAAACTAGGCGCGGCAACCCCTGGAGGTGGAGTTGCCGAAAACGACCGACGCCAAGATCCTCCACGAACGTCGGAGGGCCCCACTCAAACACCACCAGAGACCGAAACGACGCTCCTGCAACGGTGAAGAATAACCTACACGTCGTTATCGACGGCCACGACGCGTCGGCTCTCGTCGACACTGGAGCAGACTACTCCGTCCTGAGTGGGAGGCTCTCCCAACGCCTTCGGAAAGTGACGACGCCGTGGGATGGCCCACAGATACGGACCGCCGGGGGACATCTCATCACGCCAGTCGGAAGATGCACTGCTCGCGTCGAGATCCACGGCGAGACGTGTCCTGTGAAATTCGTCATTCTACAAGACTGTGCCAGAGACGTCATTCTCGGCATGGACTTTCTGTGCGAATACGGCGCTGTCATCGACCTTGGTGAGAACAGATTGACGCTGCGTACGCCTGTTCCGCCTTCAGGGAAGCCCCAAACAGCGTAAGCCGCCGCCCGAGTCGCTGCCGACCACGTGAACCTGCCGCCGCGATCAAGTGTTGTCGTAACCGTCGTGACCGATGCAGCTACCCGCGGCGAAGTTCTTCTGGAGGGAAACCTTCAATTGCTCCTGGGAAGAGGAATAGGCATCGCAAGAGGAGTAGCTGAACTTCAGGATGGCCGCACTGTAGTCCTCGTGACGAACTTCCGAAATGAAACGCAACATCTCACGAAAGGTGCAGCCATGGGCCACGTCGAGGAACTTCGGAACTCCGCCGAAATCGCTGCGATTACTGAAGAATCCTCGCCACCTCAGCAAGACAGTACGTCGCCAGCGCAGCTCAACATTGACCCTAAGCTTCCGGGCCCGAAAAGACGGCAGCTGATCGACCTCCTCGCCGAATACACCGACTGCTTTGCGACATCGTCGAAGGTACGCCAAACCGCCGTTGCGAAGCACCGCATCATTACCGAGGACGACGCGCGCCCTGTGCATCGATCGCCGTACAGAGTCTCCGTAAAAGAAAGGGAGGTAATCCAGGAGCAAGTTCAAGAGATGCTGAACGACGACATAATCCAGCCTTCAAGCAGTCCGTGGGCCTCTCCAGTCGTACTGGTTAAGAAGAAGGACGGAACGCTTAGGTTCTGTGTGGACTACCGGCAGCTGAACGCGGTAACGAAGAAAGACGTCTATCCACTCCCCGCATCGACGACACGTTAGACCGGCTGCGCCACTCTCGATACTTTTCATCGATGGACCTGAAGAGCGGCTACTGGCAAATCGAAGTCGACGAACAGGACCGAGAGAAGACAGCTTTCGTCACGCCGGATGGCCTGTACGAGTTCAAGGTGATGCCTTTCGGCCTATGCACGGCGCCAGCAACTTTCCAGCGTGTCATGGACACCGTACTGGCAGGACTGAAGTGGCAGAGCTGTCTCGTCTACCTCGACGACGTCGTAGTGTTTTCCGGCGACTTTGACGAGCACTTGCGACGACTCCGAGCTGTTCTCCAAGCCATACGGACCGCCGGACTCACCCTCAAACCGTCAAAGTGTCGCTTCGCTTATGACGAACTGAAGTTCCTAGGTCACGTGGTTAGTAACGAAGGCGTTCGCCCGGACCCAGAGAAGACTCGCG